>PVJS01000487.1:32111-128405 GCA_004027185.1 Glis glis | reverse complement strand
TAGAGAGAGAGAGAGAGAGAGAGAGAGCGCGCGCTGAGGCTGGCCGCGAACCCGGATCCTCCGGTCTCCGCCTCCCAAAGTACTGGGATTACAAGCGTGCTCCACCACGCCCGGCTGATAAAACTGTTTATTCCTCAGTATCTACAAACATAGTGTATATAATTTTGACAAATCAATTGATGATTTAGAACTTAAACTCTTTAGAATAGCCTGGCACATCATCTGAGGTATCTAATTGTAAGGCATTTAGAAGTGAGGTTTTTGATCAGATTTGGTACAGATTGAGTAGCCTATATCTGAAATGTTTGGGAACAGAAGTGTTTCAAATTTGGGGATATTTATGTTGACTTTACCCATCCAACATCCGTAATTTAAAAATCCAAAATCTAAAATGCTCCAATATTTGAAACTTCTTTAGTATCCCCTTAGTATCCAAAAAGTTTTGGATCTCAGGCCATTTTGAATTTTAGACTTTCAGATATGGAATGCTTAAGCCTATATGTTTTCCAGTCTTTATAAGAGCTCTGGTAATGGCAGAATTTTGGTCTTTGTCAGGTATGGTGGCAAAATAATTTTTGGAGGGCTTCTGTACTGTCTGAATTACATTTAATCTCATGGACACCTGGCATGCATAGAGTTTCAGAACTGGAAAACTGCATCAAAAAACTAAATAGGTTCCAAGTGATGGAACAAGAATGATCAGAAAACATGGTGGTGTTAATTTTTTTTAAAACATAGTTTGAATGTACAAAAGTGCTATTTGGAATCTCTACTTTATGTATCTCTAAGCTTTCGCTTCCTAAGACATTCTGCTGAATCTCACGGTTGTACTAAAAATTTACTGGAAATTGCTAATTATACAAAAGGATGCTCACCAAATTGCCAATTTTTGATAATTTTTTATTGGGGTAAATGATATAAAACATAAAATCTATTATTTTTACCACTTTAAGTGTACCATTTAGTGAAATTACATTCACAGTGTTGTTGAACTATCACGGCTATTTCTAGAATTTTTTATCATCTCAAAGAGAAAATCTGTACTAATTAAACAATTGCTTTCTTCCCTCAAAACCCTTGTGACTTCCATTCTACTTGTTGTCTATAAATTTGCCTGTGATAACTACCTCAGGTAAGTGAGCTCATCTGTTGTTCTCCTATCCGACTTATTTCACTTATCATTAAGTCTTAAAGTTTCATCCATGTCATAGCATGTATCAGAATTTAACTCACTTTTAAGGTGGAATGGCATTCCATTGTGTGTATATTCCACGTTAATTTGTTGATGGCAAGTTGAGTTGCTTCCACTTTTTGAATATTTTGCTTGTGCTACTGTGAATATGGGTATACAGATGTCTGAGTCCCAGCTTTCAATTCTTTTGGGTTATATATCTAGAAGGGAAACTGTTGGATCATATGTTAATTCAGTGTTTAATTTGTAAAGAAATCACTGTATTGTTTTCAACAGCAGCTATACAACTTAACATTCACACCAGCAATGCACTAAAACTCCAATTTCTTCATGTCCCCGTCAACGCTTATTATTTTCTGTTTTGCATGTGTCAGTCCTCCTAATGAGTCTGAGTTGGTATCTTACTGTGATTTTGATTTGCATTTCCCTAGTGACTAGTGATGTAGAGCATGTGCTTATTGGCCACTTGTATATGATCTTTGGAGAAATGTCTAGTCAAGCCCTCTGCCTATTTTTTAATTGGTTTATGTCTTTGTTGTTGACTTATAGGAATTCTTTACACATTCTGGATGTCAATCCCTTATCAGATAAAGGATTTACACAAATTTAGTCCCATTCTGTTGGTTATTCTTTCAATAGTCTCTTGATAATGTTCTTTGATGCACAAAAGTTTTAATTTTGGTAAAGGGCAGTTTATCTATTTTTTTCTCTTGTTGCTATAATATTGGAATTATACCTAGAAATCATTGTGAAGTCCAGTGTCATGAAGATTTGTCCCAGTGTTTTCTTCTATGAGTTTTATTGCTTTAGCTCTTAAATTTAGGTCTTTCATCCACCTTGAGTTGATTTGTTTATGATGTAAGGTTAGAATTAAGTTCATTCTTTTGCATATTGATATTCAGTTTTACCAGAACCGTTTTTTTTTTTTTTTGGCAAGAATGTCCTTTTCTCAATGAATAGTCTTGACACGCTTTTTGAAAATCTATTGATGATATGCAAGGACTTATTTCTGGGCTATTTTATTCTAGTAGCCTCTGTCCTTATGCCAGCACCACATTGTTTTAATTACTGTAGCTTTGTAATAAGTTCTGCAGTCAGAAAGTGTAGGTCCTCCAACTTAGTTGTTCTTTTCCAAGATTATTTTGACTATTTGGGGTCCCTTGAGAATCCATATGTATTTTAGAATATTTTTTTCTACTTCTGCAAAGAATGCCAATGGTATTTTGATAAGAGATTGCATTGACTTTGTAGATGGTCTTATTGATTTTAGTTTTATGAATACGGTACATCTTTTATATATGTCTTCATACTTTTTATAATTTACAAGAATTTATGATTTTATAATTTTCAGTATACAGGTCTTTTACTTTCTTGATTATATTCATTCCTTAATATTTTATTTTTCTTTATGGTATTAAGTGAGATTTTGTTAATTATTCATTGGATTGTTCTTAACTTTTAAACACAACTGATTTTTATGTGTAAATTTTGTATCCTTTTTGCTGTGTTTATTAGCTCCAATAGATTTTTTAGTGTGCAATCTCTAGAATTTTTTACATATAAAATAACTTCATCTGTAGACAGAGATTTTTTAATTCCAATTTTATTTGGAATAAATAAAAATTTACGCTTTTAATTTCTTTTTCTTGTGTAATTGCTCTGTCTAGAACTTCTAGTACCATGTTGAACAGAAGTGGATTTATTTATTCCTGATCTTAGGGTAAAGCTTTCCATGTTTCACCATCAAAAACTATCTTTAGGCTTGACAGATTTTATTAGAGACCAAAGATAATACAACACAACCCTCTTACTGTATCTAACTGTAGTTTCCCTGTTCCAAGGGAAACTACTCAGTAGGGATTTGGGGATGCACATTTTCTTGACTGGGAATCAATCTTATTTGGCAAATACTCTCAAAAGCATATTTAAGTGATAGTTTCAAGACTTAAAACACATAAGTTTGAAACTATAGGGAGAAAATAACCACATATTTTTATGTGTTGAATATACCTACGAGTTCCAGAGGGCATACAAGTTAGGATCAACAAGTACACACAAATGAGTCTGGGGAGCGTAGGGCAGCAGCAGGGAGGGGCCTCTGCAGGGCATGGGACAGCAGGGTTGGCTCTCAGGTGGGTGGGAAGAACTGATGCAGCAACTGGGGGCAAAGAGGACATCAATCCCTTCCTTTCCCAGACCCTCTGGGACATGGTGAAGGGGAAGAAGACAGGCCCTGGAAGAGTGGGGTTATAGTTAGAGCAGAAGTGGAAAGAGTATCTGGAGATGGGGCTAGGATATGGGAAAGACATCCTGGGAAGGTGAGAGGGGCTTGCTGTTGTCAGGAAGCGAAATTCCTTTTACTCCGTGAAACCTCAGTTTTTGCATTTAAGATCTTCAGTGGATTGGATGAGTTCTCTATTGAAGCTAAACTCTTTTACTTAGTCAAGTCATTGTAGATGTTAACCATGTCTACCAAATACCTGCAAGGCAGCACCCACACTGGCGTTTGATTTAATATTTGGGTACTGTAGAGGGCAGGCAGATGACACATAAAACTATGTACCCCCAGAGACAGGGTGACTGAGCCAAAGAAGTTTGGCGGCCTTGGGGCTTTTTGGTCTTACCAGAGACTGGAGAAAGTAGATATCAGCCACCAACTTTGTCCCAGCAGGTTAGCGACAGGCGCAGGATGCTGTTAGCTATTGCAGTCCTGTTAACTTTTTCCGTTGCATTTCGGCTCGTCCCTTTCAGCCCCAGTGATTTCTTCTGGGGTCGTTCTTTTGTTGCTTTAATGGTGATTTGAAGGACCATAGAGAAATGCTTGCATTTTACAAATTTAGGATGCTTCTGTTCCTATTAGCTTTGCTGGCAATTTATTCGTGTTTCTGTACTTTGTGTATGTATTAGTTTGGGGAGTGAGACTGCATTCCCACATGCGAGATTCGGTGAGCGATTCTGTGTTCGCGCGTGAGAGACTCAATGGGAGAATGTGTGAGATTGGGGATGAGACTTTGCATTCGCGCATAGGAGACTTGACGTGCACCTCTGCGTTCACGCTAGCGAGTCTGTGGGAGAGTCTCCGTCTGCGCATGCGAGAGTCGGTATGAGACTAAGCTCCCAAATGGGAGACTCTGGGTGAGACTCTCAGTTCGCGCACGCGAGACTTGGTGCGAGACTCTGCGAGACTCCGCATTCGCGCATGCGGGATTCAGCGTGCGCCGCTCCACTCGCTGATGGGAGACTCCGTGAGAGTCTAAGTTCGCTCACGCGAGACTTGGTGCGAGACTCCGCGTCCGCGCATGCGTGCTCCATGCGCGTCGGCTCCCATCTGGGAGACTCCCTGCGAGAGTCAGCTTTCAGGCTTGCGAGACTTGGTGTGAGTCTCTTGGTTCGCTCGCATATGGAAAATTTGGTGTGAGACTGCATTTGCACATGTGAGACTCGTACAAACTCCTTTGGGGCTTTTTTTTTTTAAATTTGGCTAAGTCAATATTTTCCAAAGTGATACATACAGTCCCCAGGATGCTAATAGATGCTCCAGAGCAAAAAGGACCAAGCGATTCAGGGAGATGCTGGGAAAGAGTTTAATTTGTTGGGTTTGGTGTCATTCTCTCCCTCTGGATGTCCTCCTGCACAGACAACTGTGACCACACAGGCATCCTTTCAAGGTTTCCTGTTCTGCGACACACATCTCTTTGTAGGAAGAAGCTGGCACGCTTGAAGCAGGTATCCTAACCAAACCTTTAAATGGTGTCCAGAAGTTTCCCACATAGACCCGCCATGCTGGAACGAGATGTGAGCAGGGACTTTTTTCTCATGCGCAAGCCTCTCACAGTCTCTCTTTATTCCAGGTGCTACAGTGCAGTACCTGTAATTGGAAGAAGGCAGAAGGAACCAGTGGCTTTAGCTGGCCACCCAGATTTCTTTTTGCATCACCCGTACTACGTGGTATGGGTGAGTGTGTATGTTGGATTCTGGCACCATGCTGCTGATGGAGAGCCAGAGAACAAATGGAGTCATCAGCCCTGGACCATTTCCCTTACTAGAACATCACCAAGGAAACACTTGAGCCGGGCTGGTGGCAGGTCCCACAGTGCAGGAAACCTTGGCACACTTTGTCTTCCTTACTTTGCTCTGCTTGTAAGAAAATATCACAGTTACTCCCGTTTGACCACAACATCCTTTACTAAAAGAGTTTTATTGTAGTACACACTTGCTTGTTGATACCTGGGATTAGTATTTCGGAGGAAGCAGGTATTTTCAGCTCTTGGCTTCCAAAACACCAAATGGCAAGTTGGAATGATGGCTGATATTAGGGTATTTGAATGGAGGCGAGGGAGTAGGAATAAAAAAGGGAGGAGTTTCTTGACAGGCAACTCTGTGGCCTGGTTGTCACCTGCCGGTCACAGATGACATCCTTTCTACAGTCTGGCTTTTGGGTAGCCTCAGATGGGTCATTCTGTTTCTTCAGTTTCTCTAACATTTCTTCATGGGCTGCTAAAAAAGTTTCATCTGCAGGTTTCCTTCACCATCTAAAACAGATTTTATTTTGAACTTTTATTTCAGTGTAGAAGGATACATCTTTTAGGGCTGGTCCTTCACTTCTCAGATTTGATGAGTGGAAACGGGGTTTATCCTTATCAATTCTTCCATCACTTGACATACTGTGCCGTCCCTCTCTGGGCCTCCATCCTTCCAGCTGGAACAGTCCTAGGTTTTCAGGTCCTTCCGTCTGCTCTAGCCTTGATCAGACTTTTGTACTTGGTCTTTGAACTTGTGTGTGTGTGTGTGTTTTCTTCCTTAGTCTGTGAAGTCTCTTTTTAGCTACAGTGCTGAGAATTTGCCTACAGTGTTATGGCTGCAAAGAGAAATCCTTTTCATTCTTTCTGGTCTCCAAGTGGAGCAAACCTTCAGAGAAAGGCTGCAGATTAGGAATACCATTCATT
Organism: Glis glis; assembly: GCA_004027185.1. NCBI lineage: Eukaryota > Metazoa > Chordata > Mammalia > Rodentia > Gliridae > Glis > Glis glis. The sequence goes on along the minus strand of PVJS01000487.1, from coordinate 122,267 downwards.
CTAATCATTGACTTTGACCCAAAGCCAAAATGGGTTACGAGCCAGAAGAGACAAACACGGCAGCAAACTGTGAAGCTCGGCAGCGGCCTGTGGGCCTGTGTAGTGTGTGAGCTCCAGGAAGGCACTCCCCAATGCCTGAGACATAACCGTTTCCTTGTTCTTAAAGAGGCCGTGGTTATTAAAGCTCTGGACTGCACCCCCAGGTCACAGGTCTGGTTCTAATGTGGCCAGTTAGCTTTGGCTCATCTGGGTGCAGACTGCGCCCCTCAGCCCAGCCTGCTTCCTGGCCTTGACACCCTTAGTCCTAAGCGGATGGGACCAGCGAACCCCGAGGCAGCATCTCCAGGGGTGTCTCTGACAGTTATTTTAGTTATTTTAGAGCGAGTCATCGCCATTGGCTGGATACTGGATAGATTCTGAGAGCCAAATCGTGGCGGAGGGAAGGGCAGGACACAAAGACGCTCTTACTTCTCCCTCACCTCCCCCTGGCGGTTTCCATTTCCTGCTGGTGCATACAGAAGCGGCTGAAGCACAAACTCAAGTCAGTGCCTTACTTTGTAGACTTGTTGGGTGTTTGTCATGGCGGCCGCGGTGCCCACGGCTGCTTCCCCGGGAGCTGGGACACCGAGTGAACCCACGGTGAGCGTTCCCCAGGCTCCTCTGTCATCCTTTGAGGAAACGCACAGTGCTTTTCAGTGGCTTTTGAAGGCATGGTCTTACTCTTGTAAAAATCCAACAGCAAGACTTGGCAGCATTTATTCTGTGTTCCTGGAAAATTAGATGACAGTTCCAGAATTTCTCAGAAAACGGGATGATTTACAGTGGGTTCCAGTCTTAAGCAATCTGCAATTACAGCAATTAGAGAAATCTCCAGGGTTTTATAGAGAAAAAATTTCTTCTTAAAATCTTCAACATACAAATAATTTTCTAATTCTAGCTGTGTTCACTAATAGCTGTGGCTTGGATCGGGTATATGGTTTAGCCAGTGAGTCACTGATATGTGACTTTTTTATATATATATACAGAAGCACCAGAATTATTTTTTACCATCTCATTATCCTGCTTTCTGTTTTACGATGAAAATAGTGGGTTGGAGTGGTGGGCAGGGGTCTGGCAGATAAAGGGTGACTCGCTTCACCTGTAGGAGCGAGCCCATTCTGTTAAAAGCTGATACTTCCTAGTTCTACTATCTTGGAGAAATCATGCCACTTTGCTGTACCTCAGCTTGCCACTCAGTGAAAAAGGTTTCATGCTGTCATGGTTGTTGTGGGGATCAGAGGAAATAAGTGGAAATTACCCAGCTTTGGGTTGACCACATTTTAGAAGCCTGTCAAGGTTGGTAATTTTTAGTTCCTTCGACTTTGAGCGCCAGCCAGGTACCAGGTACATTTGGGGGGCTCAGGAACCAGCTTGGAGTGTGGCGGACAAATCCCTGGACCTCATGGATCCTAGTGGAAGAGGTAGACATAGAGCAAGTGGTATATGAGACCATTGTGAATAATGATGATGATTCTGGAACAAATAAAATGGGACATCCGGAACAGGGTCTGCCTCAGCTGGGAGGTCAGGGATGCTTCCCCAGGAAGAGGATGTGCCAAGAGCCAGGACACTGGCCGTCCAGGACTGGCTGGAGAATTGGGTGAGATGCTGAGGACCTGGGCATGATCACCAGCCCCACCCCGCCAGTGGAGGAGGGTAGAGTTTATTTAGCTAGGAATGAGAGGTCTCTGGGGAGTTGTTTTCGTACAGGCCCACAGCTCGTTGTTGGCATGGCCTGACAGAACGGGACTGACCTGTCCAGACCTCTGCCTTCCACACATTCTGCCTCGGCCATGTGATGGGGTTTATGGGAACCACTCTGGACCCTAATGTGCCTGCGTTCATCAGTGTGGACACTATATCCTTGTTTTCACATCCAAAATATTCTTCATCCTCAACCGCATCTAGCTTCCAGGGGTTTGAAGACGAGATGATGCACGAATGACAGGAGTTGTGATAAAGCCAGTGTTTACTTTCCTTCAGAAAAATGCAAAATAGACAATGAAAATGCATTCAGCTACAATGGTGTACACATGATGTTGAGTACACGTAGTGTGGAACTGTGCTTTAGAAACAAAACACACAAATGGGAATTTTATTCAAGTTATTAAGGTTCTTTTATTATTGAATTTCCAAGAGCAATATTTTAATTTTCATACTTTTCCTGATTTCTGAATTTAAAAATGTCCGGTTGAACTAGAAATGAAGTGTCTTCTACGCTTCCCCAGCCGAGCTTGCTGATGGCGATGTGGACGGCAGCAGCAGAGCTTAGGAGTTCCCTGTTGGCCCCAGGTCACCAAAGGTGCTCCTGAATCTTCTCATCTAGCTCAGGGTAGAACAATGTGGCCTTGGGCCAAACCTGGCCCCCTGCTTGCTTTTGCAAATAAAGTTTTATGAAACAGACATGCTCATTCACTTGTATATTTGTGGCTGCTTGCTGGCCGTATCAGCATAAGTTGGGTAGTTTGGGGTCCTTTAGAGAAAGGACTGTGGACTCCCATCGTAGAACACTGCTTGCTGGAACGGGTTCTTTGGTGGACAGAACTGAAGTGGGCTTCCTGCGTCAACTTGTCTCCTCCAGTTTTCTGGGTATGAGGTGGGTCTCGGATGGGATTTCATTTGCTGATCACATGTGGCTCTGGGTTTTGTGTTCAGTGCCCAGATCCCTTAATCTTTTGGCAGTGTGTGGAGTCACCCTTACAGCCTTGACTTTGGGATCAGTCCCTGGAAGTGGATTTCATTCCCAAAGTCTGTTGCTCTTGCTATAGTATTGGCCAGAGTGATTCTGTGGCTTTCTTAACACTCTGCATCCATGTCTTGACTAAAGGACATTTTATTGGACTGCATTTTCCTCAACTTCATTAACAGTAGCTTCCACTCTTATAATTGCGGTGAAGATGTAAAGACCCTTGGAAATGTTCCTTATTTTTATCTTATGTGACTTCCAGCTGACAAGGCATTTACCTAATCTGCAAATCCATCGAGACCCCTATTCTTTTTTTTTTTTTTTGCGGTACCGGGGATTGAACCCAGGGGCGTTTTACCTCCGTGCTACACCCCCGGCCCTATTTTTTATACTTTATTTTGAAACCGGGTCTCACAAAGTTGCAGAGGGCCTCACTAAGTAGAGAGAGAGAGAGAGAGAGAGCTGAGGCTGGCCGCTAACCCGGATCCTCTGGTCTCCGCCTCCCAAAGTACTGGGATTACAAGCGTGCGCCACCACGCCCGGCAAGAGACCCCTATTCTTTAGATGTTCTGAGTGACTTTGGCTGATGTGTTCTCTCACTCACTGTTTGATGCGTGCAGTTGGTAGGCATGTCATGGCTGGATATTGGGATACAAGATGAACATGATCAGACCCTGCCTCCAAAGAACTCCCAGCCCCAGGGGGAGGCAGACAGGTGCAAAAACCAACTGGGCCAGCGCAGCCTGGAATCGAGTCAACGATGTGCTCTGTGAGGACAAGTAGTGGGAATTGGGATTAATTGTCCATCCCACGTCATTCCTGATGCAGCTCTACAATGTCTGTAGCTAGCATTCTGCAAACTAAGCACTCATTGGGGCCGGGTTGGGGCACCCTGGGAAAAGATGAAGCACTTCCTGGGTACCTGCTTTGTCTCTCACCCTACACCAGCTCTGAGGTAGATGCCTTCATGGTAAATATTTTATAGATGAGAAAGCTGAGCCACTTACTGAGCACTTGACTTGGATTTTCCTGTGAAGCCCTTCTCCCAACCCTGTGCGATGGGACCTTCATGTTCTTCCCCTTACAGATGATTACACCAGGGCAGGAGAAGGCCACTTCCCCTGCAGAGTGACATAGGAGTGTGGTGTCTGTTGGTGAGTGAGGGAGCGGGGTATGTTACTGTCCACATGGGGACCTCTGTCTCTTCAGAGTCACTGTAACAAAGTACTCAATTTGTATCCTGTGATTGCTATCCTATTGAATGTCTTTGTTCCTAAAATGGCAGAAGTCAATTTTAATGACAGCTTTTCAGTCAAAATAAAGGAAAAGATTATGTATAATCAATCTCTAAATGTGTTCCCACTGTGAGAAGTTTGCGTTTCAAAAATACTAAGATGGGGGCCATGCCTTAGGATCAATGAAATCCAACAAGTAAGTAAATACAAATACATAGGTATGTACATTTTTAATATATATGTTATAAAGAGAAGGTGTGTATGTGTGTGTGTGTGTGTGTGTGTGTGTGTGTGTGTGTGTAGAGTGAGGGAGAGAGAGAGAGAGAGAGAGAAAGAGAAAGAGAAAGAGACCTATATTATTCTGCTGGGGTAGGGGGGCCTGCAGGGAGCCTGGCAGAGATTCAGTGGGGATTCCTGGAGGGAAAGGTGACCTGGACTGGCCCAGGCCACCTCCCCAGCCTGCACCTGTACCCTGACCCCTGCCCGCCACCAGCCCAGGCTCTCCTGTGCCACAGCGGTGCTGCTCACTGTGTTCTGGTCTCCGGCTGGCCTCTCTCTCCTCCTTCCCTCTTCTCTTCCTTTGCACAAGCCCTCTCCTCTCTCACTGGCCTGGACTCACCCTGGTGGCCCTGCCCCATCTCTCTCCATAGAGTGCCCCCTCCTACAGCAGGCCCTGGTGCCTCCTCATGCTGCCGTCTGCCGCCCCTCCTCCTGGCCACCCTGCATGTCCTTGAGGACAGCAAGTCCCGTCCATCTTCCTGCTCGGCCCCTCTCTGGTGGAGATCTGTGGCGGGATACCCCACGTGGGACCTCCCACACTGCCCAGGTCAGAGCCCCAAGGCCTGGTGCCATGGGGGCTCAGTCCTGGGGACATGCAGCAGTGTGCCGGGTGGTCTTGGGACCCTGCTTCCTTGCGGGCACCATGGAGTGGCACCTTTCTTTGGGTGTGGCCTCTGGTGCTGGCTGTTCCTCCACACGCATTTCTGTGACTGTACCAGGTATTCGCAGGGTGCGGGTGCTGTGAGGGTGCCACCTTGCCCTGTATGTGCCAGGGTCCCTCGAAGGCCTGCCTGCCCTTGGGTCATGCCTTGGACTCGTGCTGCTGCTTGCTCCAGCTGCCGCTGCTTCTCTCAGCGCCTCTGGGCGCCTTCCCTTTCACCGAATTCTAGCTGCTGTCCTGCACACATGATGCAGGTCCATGCTGGCCTTGCCTTCGGCCTGGATTCCCTTGTCCTCAGATGTTTCCCCGCTCTCCCCAGTCTCAGCTGGAGTGGCCCTTCCTTGCAGGCGAGGGAGCTCAGCCCCCGAGGGAGGTTGAGAGGGCCCTGTATAGACCCAGGTCTCACCTGTGCTCTGCAGTCAGTGTCCCCATCACGCACACATACTGCTGTTCCAGTGGCACGTCCTGTACCAGGTTCCCTAAGCCCCGGGGATCCTGTTCTAGTCCCAGTGTAGTCTTGCAGCGCTGAGGCCGGGGCGCTGGCTGCCAGTGGAGAGCTTTAGTCCCTGTGTCTTCCCGGTGTTGTTCTGGAGTGAGGTAGCAGGAAGGAGACCTTCTTGTGGTGGGTGCCCAGCGTGGTGGAGTCCTACTCAGGAAGGGGGAGGGCTTGCATAGGGGCAGACCCTGCTCAGTCCACAGGCCTATCTCTGTAGCCTCTAAGAAAGTTTAGATTCATGGTTGGGTACCTTTCCCGTGTTGTAACTATTTAAACGTGGCAAATAACATGCACAGTATTCATGCTCCCTGTTTATGAAGCTGGAGTGAAGTGGGTGTCTCTTTCCGAGGCACCTGGATGAAGAGGGTGTTTACTAGGGTGATTGCACATGCTGGGTTTGATGCTTTAAAATGTCTGTGTCCATGCACTTGCAGAAGAGAAAAACTATGGGCTATTTACTATAAGAGCTTTGGACAGCCAAAGAAAATGGTATGTTTGAAGTAAGCGGTAATGACGCCGATTGATGAAGATTTAGGCAATTGCAGTGGTTCCTTTAAGAATGATATATTTTGGAGAACAGAGGAGCCTTAAAAATTTTGCCTTTTATTAAAACATACCAAATAATCTAAACATGAGCTTCTTTATTTAATTTCTTATTTAAGTGTTTGGTCTTTTAAGGTAGGAGCTATGTTTAGATTATATTTTTGTATTCTTGGGCCACATGTAGCTCGCACTGGGTTTTGTAATGGCAGGCATGAATCCTTTGCCTGTTGCTGCCCCCCCTCCCCCGCCCCGAGCAAGTAGCCGGTCCCTTTTTGCTGACTTTCCTGTCTGGGGCGTGCTTTGTCTCTGCCTCTGTGCACCTCACATGGTGCGTGGAGGTGGTTGGACCTCCTCACCTGTTTTGCTGCCCCTGAATCCCAGCAAGAAGGGGGCCACTTGTACCTCGCCATCACATATGTGACACAGGTACTCACGTTGGCTGTTTCTCAGGAACATGTTAAATATTTATGCACCCAGGAGGCAGATTCTGAGAAAGTGGTTACTTCTCTCCCTCCTACCTCTCCCCATCCCCTATGCCTTCTTCTTCAATTTTATTAACTAGGAAGAATCACAAAAGTATTTGAAGTTACTATAATGTGAATGTCGACATTATTTTTAACCTGTATGAGATTTTCCTGTAATTGATTTTTTTTGAAGGGGGGGGATTGAACCCAGGGGCATTCTACCTCTTAGCTACATCCCAGCCTTATTTTATTTTTGTTTTGAAACAGAGTCACAGCCGGGCGTGGTGGCACATGCTTGTAATTCCTCTACTTGGGAGGCTGAGACGGGAGGATCTGGATTTGCGGCCAGCCTCAGCTACTTAGTGAGGCCTCCGCAACTTAGTGAGACCCTGTTTCAAAATAAAGAATAAAAAAATAGAGCTGGAGGTGTAGCTCGGAGGTAGAATGCCCCTGGGTGCAATCCCCAGTACCGCAAAAAAAAAAAAAAAGAAAGAAAGAAACAGAGTCACACTAGGTTCATGAAAACCTCTCTACTTGATAAGGTTGATCTCACATCTGCAATCCTCCTCTCTCAGCCTCCCAACTACTGGGATTACAGGCTTGTAATTGATCTTTAAGGAAAAGGTAATACGTAGCTGATGTTTGTGTTTCCTCTTCCTGGATTTTCTGTGACTGAGTTGTGTTTTTCAGTGTTCCTGAAAAAAGTGATGGACCTACATTTCTCTTTCTGAACATAGACTTCCCCTGCAGCTATGCTGGGGTTCTCTGGGGCTCCTGGGGAGTCATCAGCATCCTGGGATTTGATCACTTGGTAGGAGGGCTTAAAAAAGAAATCACTAAAGAAGGAGAACAAAAGCACAGGAAAAACAACATTTTCATTATTGGTAGACATTTCCAAAGGGTGATGGAAGTGTAAGGAGCGAGTAATGACATTAGTGTCACGTGGAGAGTGGCACTTAGGTAGGATTCAGGGTGGTGAGGAGTAAGAGGAGGACCTTCAGGTTCGTCGCATGGTCCTGTCCCTGCCTGGAGGGGCATTCTTACCTTGGATCCTAGGGGTTGGCGTCCTCCCCAGGTCCCCCCTTGGCCATCTTTTCAGGGGGCCTTCCCACTTCCTTTGAGTTCTGTTTAAGCTGTTCCCCTGTTCCAGTCTTTTCTTTTACTCCATAGCACCACCCTCTAAAATTATAGATAAGTAAATTGCATAGTATGTTTATTGTTCACCGTTTTCCCTAGGTGAAATTTAAACGCCACAGGGGCAGGGTCTTTGCTTTAATTGCTAATGTGCTGTGCAAAGCATAGTGTTTGGTTGAACTGATGAATTTGTCTGAAGACCAAATAAATAGATGCACCTCAACTTATGATGGGGTCACATCCTGATAAGCCCATCGTAACTTGAAATGATAAGCTGAAAACACATTCATGCATCTAAGTTATTGGCTGTACTAACTTAGCAACACAGTGCACTGCAGAGTGTCCTGATTTCCCTCCTGACTCTGGGGCTGCCTGGGAGCTGCGGCGTGTAACGTAAGAGATCTAAGATCCGGGTTCCTTGGTCCTTGGGCTCCACCCTGCCCAGCCCTCAGGGGAGTGTGACTTGGGTAGGCCAGTCACTTGGATGCTCTCTGTCACTGTGCACAGGACCAGACACAGCATAGCCTGAGCCCAGGGCACTGCTGTGGCCCTGAGAGGAGAACGTGGGTGGGAGGAGACTTAGAAGGTAAAATAACCAGGATTTGGTATCCAGTTAGAATGTGGATAAAGAAGTTGGGGGCTGGCTATGGTTTCCTGCTTGGATAACTAAAAGGATCATTACTGGCATTCAGTAACCTATTTCTTCGGAGCAGGGTCACGCCAGCATTTGGAAGAGATATGTGTTAGGCTAAATTCATCTTCCTATTCCCCAAACTTGAGTCTGCTCTCAGTTCCCCTCTCTGTGTCAGCCAACCCTAGTCCTGTCGCCCAGGCTTCTGGCTTCTGGGATGTTGGGATTCTCCGTCTCCTTCTCCTCCACATCCATCATGTTTTCTCCATTTCTTCCTCCTGAACATGGTTCCACATGCCTCTGGATCCTGGCTTGGAAACCCCATCCACTCTCATATTCTGGCACTTAGACTCCAGGGCCAGAATCGTTTGGGCAGCCAGAGCCCTTGGCCTCCTTTGCTGGGATCCTGGAGCCACTGGGCTCCCCAGAGTGATAGAGGAGTCATCCCCTGGGGAGCCACGGCTGCGTCTGTTCTGTTCTCAGTGGCTCCATCGTGAGCAGTTTATAATAGGGTCAGTTGAGAGCTTGGCTATGTCCTTGTCATCCCTCCTCACAGTTCCTTCAGGAAGTGGTGCCAGGGCAAGGTTAAAGATGAATGTATCTGCCAGTTGTATCCTACGGGATCCGGGGCCTTGCTAGCGATGCACTCCATTGTAGGTAATGAGACCTTGGATAGAGGTGCCCAAAAAGCAGCTTCTACTAACAGTGATTGAGATATGCCAACAAGGAAGATATTCTCTTGAGACCTACTGAGAGTGAACAGAGTTCATAACTTGGCGGGAAAAGTTTTTCACAGAGAAACATTTTGTAACTTCGGTGGTGGGAAATATAAGATCATCTGTACCTGTGTACACTTTTTGCCCATGAGTGAAATGATTTTGTATGTATCTGTGTACGTGTATACTCCGCTATGACCCTCCATCTTCTCTTGCGAGTGTCATTCCATCTGGGGACAGTATTAGTGTTTCTGTATGTGTGTGTGTGTACGTGCACGCACTGCTAAACCCTCTATCTTCTCTTGCTAGTCATTCCATTTGGGGACAGTATTAGTGTATCTGTGTGTGTGTGTACGTGCACGCACCGCTGTGACCCTCCATCTTCCCTTGCGAGTGTCATTCCATTTAGTGACAGTATTAGAAGCGCACAGCCTGGCAGCTGGTGTCCGTGATGGAGGCCAGCTGGCTCTGCCTCCCTTGCTGTCTGTGGAAGCTGGAGTGGCCCTATGAATAGCCAGGCTGTTGACATTTATAACTGCTGTTCGAGCATGGAAAGACTGTGTACACCTCTGATTAAAAAGGACAGCGAAGACCCTCCCCATTTCTCCCCTTGGCGCCCCACCACCCAGCCACAGAGTGGAAGGTTGTCCCCTTGTTGATGGAGAAAGGAATTGATCTGTGTTTTCTGATGGGACTTTTCATATCTCATCCATGTCCCAGCAAAACCTTTCTAGTAGGCATTATTATCAGTATTATTACATTCAAACTTACCTACGATGAAATGGTTTCAGAGACTTTTGTTGACTTACCTTGTCAGTCCAAGTAGCCGGAAGATGAAAGATGCCAGCCTCCACCTCCGCTCTCTCGGGGCTCAAACTCAAGCTCCTTCCTGCTGTCCCTTCATATGGCATAAGTTGAGGGGCTGACCATTATCTTCTCCATCTCCATTTATCCTCTGTGTGTCATTCTGGGTAGTTTCTGTTGCTCCTCAGACCACACCATTTCTCAGTGGCAAGGAGCCTCCAGAGCGTGTCTTTGGAGCTTGGTTATGGCGATGGCGAGAGAGTAGACTAGTGTGGTATCCAAACTTTTGCTAATCCCACCCATTTTTTTTTAATCTTTCATGTAGTTTTAATCTCTAGAAGTTGGATTTGTTTATTTTATATCTTCTCTTTCTCTCCTTATCAGGCTCATGCTTCCTTTTACCTTCTGGAACATGTTAAACATCTATCATCATTGTTTTAACATATCGTCTTCTAGTTTTATCATCTTGGACATTTCTAGATCTGCTTCTCTTGGTTGGTTTCTCTTATCATTATACATTTTATTTTCTTTTCATGCCTGGTAATTTTTGTGTGGATGCCAGACATTGTGAATTTTACATGGTTGGTTGTTGGCTTCTTTGGGGAGGGAGATAAACCTTTCAATACTTTGGGGCTTTATTCTAGGCACATTTAAGCTTTTGGAAACAGTTTGATCCTTTTGGGGCTTGCTTTTAAGCTTCATTAGTTGGGCCTAGAATCACTTTTAGTATGGGACTGATTTATCAACACTGTTGAGGCAGGACCCTTTTGAGGACTCGGTACTGTCCCATCTGTAAGGAGGTTTGGACTGGTAGAAATATACTTCCCCTGCCCGCTGTGAGCTCTGGGGATTGTTCTGCCCGCCTATTTGTGGTTCTTCCCCTGGCCTTGGTAATTTCCTTCCATGTATGCATGAATCTGTACTCAGCTACAGATTTGTGAGGAACCCTCTGCAGATCTCCAGAGTGCTCCCCTGTTGAGTGCTCTCCTTGCCATGGCCTTCCTGAATGCTCAATTCTGTCTCCCTAGGAACTCCCCACACTCTGCTTGGGATGCTCCTCCTTGCACGCAGCCTGGAAACTCTCCAGATGGTAAAGTGGACACTGGTTGGCTCACTTCATTGTGTCGTCTCTTCCAGGAAGCGCCATCCCATGCCTCCTATTGTCCAAAGTATAAAAACCATTTTAGTCATTTGAGGAGCGAGGATACATCCAACCCTTTGTTCCATAGGGGCCAGAAGCTCAGAAGTCATCTGCACTATTATTTTAACCATGGTTCTAGGAATAGATTAGCTTCAGATTCAGCCTTGAAGGTGAAAAGAAATTTAGAGGTCATGTGGTCCAAAGACCGGGTTTTATGGATGAGGAAATAGGTCCAGAGAATGAAGTTATTTTCTTGTCACACTGGCAGCGTATACACATTTGGCTCATGCCACAGGGAGACTTCTCATGTATGATGAGGTGAACTACTGCTGTGGTTCACACCGAGGCGGGGACCCATAGTCCTCCCTGCAGTGAGTTCTAGCTGTTTGATCTTATAAGGAAACGTAGCTCTTTGGGAGAAAGGCAGAGTTTGCTGTGCCCCCAGGATCTGTGCTATTCATTCGTATTTTCGTATTAGTCTCTTACTTTGTCCAAAGCTTCATGGAAGAGAGACCACAAGGAGCATCACCTTGAACTGCCGTTACCGTGAAGCGGCATCTGGACTTGTCAGCATGCTCTGCTCCCTGCTCATCGCACACCTGCCCTCTGAAGAGTTATCACACCTGGCCCAGGTTTGCTGCGGAGACCCCGGCTGGAGCTCTGGGCCAGAACTGGCTTACCTCTTTCTGCCTCCAGGTCCTTGGCTGTGGGCTGCCATTTAGCCTTGGGCCCTTGCCCTTTGCTTGCCAGAGGGACTTGCAGACGAGGAAGAGCCACTACCAAGGATTACTTCATGTTCAACCCTGGGGCTTTTTCCTGGTCAGGCAGGACAGTGAGAACCCTTTCCAAGTTTGGAGATTAATGTGGAGCAAGTTCAAGGAAGAGATGCCTGAGCTCCTTCTGCTAACCGGGGAAGACTACTGGTGTATTGTATACCTACTGTGCACCTGATATGCTGCTCCGAAGATAACCCTTTCTCATTTAATTTTTCTAACACCATGTGGTTTGGGTCTCTGGTTCTCATGTAAATATTATATGGGGTTATAAAACCAGGAAAGAAAATGCAAAGCTCCGACCTGATGGAGTAGGGTTCAGCTGAATTGCAGTGACTTTGTGCACCCCACGAAGGGGGTGTACAAGAGAGGTTTTCATCTCTCCATCCCCATATTACCAAGGTCAGCTGAAGTTCAGCGATGTTAAGGGGTTGTCCTCATTGCTAACGCGCCAAAATTTCAAACCTTGTCTTCTCAAGTTCAGTGCTTTGGTTAGCATGCCGTGTGGCTAATTAGTACCTTGGTCCTTTTTATTTGGGATCTGTGGGTGCATGTGTAGCAGGGTAGCTCTGGATTCCCTTTGCCTCTGGAGGGCTTTGGCCCATTGGTTCTTTGAGGCATTTTGGGCTGGTTCTTTGAGGGTTTCTGAAGGCCAGTGTGATCTTCTGGGACATGGGAGAGGCAAGTGACAGTAGGAAACGGGGAGTGAAACCTGGGATCTCTCCCACTTTTCCAGAACATTGAACCACAGTTGGCCAGCATTACTTGGTGCCAGAGTCAGAATACATTTTATTCCATTTAGAAATTTGTTGTTTGTTTTTCAAATTCTATTCATACCCTAATATGCATCTTAACTGATGCTCTTACAGCATTTAAAGGTTGTGGTTGTCAGTATTATCATGTGGGTAGTTCCTGATTTCCTGACTATGAAGCTGCTGTAGAGCTCAAAGTACATTAAGGTGCTACTTTCTGACTATTCTAACAAGTTAACCATATACATACATACATATATACATACATACATACATACATAAATGGTTAGTATATATATTATATACATGGTTAATATATATATAATACATATATGGTTAACAAATATGTGTGTGTGTTTGTGTGTGTGTATATATATATAATTTTGTTTGTTTGTTATTAGAGGTTGAACCCAGAGGCATTCTACCTCTGAGCCACACCTCCAGCCTTATTTTATTTGTGGTGCTGGGGATTGAGCCCAGGGTCATTCTATCTCTGAGCTACATCCCAAGCCCTTTTTATTTTTTATTTTGAAATATCGTCTCCCTAGGTTTTTGAGTGCTTCATTAAGTTGCTGAGGCTAGTCGCGAACCTGCGATCCTCCTATCTCAGCCTCCCAAGTACTGAGATTACAGGTATGTGCCATTATGCCCAGCTTCATTTTTCATTTTGAAACAGGGTCTCACTAAGTTTCTGAGACTGGCCTCGAACTTATGATCCTCCTGTTTCAGCCTCCCAAGTACTGGTATTACAGGCATGTGCCACCATGCCTGGCTAAGTTAACCTTATATTAACAGATGTGGGAGTTTTGGTGTTTATTTCAGTTGCCTTTCATAAGGGAAGGAGTTTGTTCAAACTGAGGGTGGAAGAGGTGGTGGTGGTAGAGGTGGGAGGGAGATCATGAAGATGGTGGAATTGATGGGAGGTGCTGGTGGAAGTGGGGGAGGAGGAAATGAAGGTAGTAGAGAAGGATGAAGTAGTGGTGGAGGAGGAGGAGGTGTTGGAGGTAGAAGACATGAAGATGGAGGAGGAGGAGGTAGTGGAGGTAGAGGAGGTGGAAGGGATGGAGGTGAAGAAGATGGAGATAGTGGAGGTAGAGGTGGAGGAGATGGAGGTGGTGGAGGTAGAGGTGGAGGAGGTGGAGGAGATGAAGGAGGAGGAGATGAAGGTGGAGGAGATGGAGGTGGAGAGATGAAGGTGGAGGAGGTGGAGGTGGTGGAGGTAGAGGTGGAGGAGGTGGAGGAGATGAAGGAGGAGGAGATGAAGGTGGAGGAGATGGAGGTGGAAGAGATGAAGGTTGAGGAGATGGAGGTGGAGGAGATGAAGGTGGAGGAGATAGAGGTGGTGGAGGTAGAGGTGGAGGAGGTGGAAGAGATGAAGGAGGAGGAGATGAAGGTGGAGGAGATGGAGGTGGAGGAGATGGAGATGGAGGTGGAGAGATGAAGGTGGAGGAGATGGAGGTGGTAGAGGTGTAGGAGATGAAGGTGGAGATGAAGGTGGTGGAGGTGGAGGTGATGGAGATGGAGGAGATGAAAGTGGAAGAGATGGAGGTGGTGGAGGTGGAGGTGGAGGAGGTGGGAAGGGATAGAGGCCATGAATAACGTAGAGGTAAAGGTGATGGAAGAGGCGCTTGTAGAGGATCAGGTAGTGGAGGAGGCGGTGACAGACATGGAGGAGGTGATGGCAGAGATGGTGGAGGTGGGGGTGCTGGTGCTGGTGGGAAACTGGAGATGATGGTGGAGAAGGAACAGCAGGAGCAGTAGTAGTTGTAGTATAAAAATAGCAGCTAACAAGGAGAACTTTACGTGTATGATCACACTAAATCCATAAAACAGCCCCTAAGGTCATGGGGAGGCTTAATATTTTCCCCAAGGTCATGTAGCTGCTCATTTGCAGACATTCTAGAGCAGGTGTCCTTCACCTTTAGGCGGAACTTCCTTCTTTATGCAGGAATACTAGATCAAAAAACTGGGAACAAAATTGACTTGGCAAAGGCATTTTGTTTTGGGAAAACCATTTGTCAGGATTGACAGGCCCTGAGCACGAGGTTTCTTTGTAGGGTGATGGAAATGTTCTAAAATTAGCACTGGGCCAGAGCTGTAGGGATCTGTCATTGTACCAGCTCCCATTGGATCATGCACTCCCAGAGATGAATGTGTATTATGTCGCATATCTCAATAAAGCTGTTGAAATAAAATGGAAGATTGACGGATTTTCCCTTCCACAAATAACTGAAATCGATGTCTCTGTGTCCAGCATTGCAGAATGGCTGGTTGAAGTTAGGCAATTCGTGTCCTGCTTTTGCTGATAATATCAAGAGTAGCTGCACTTGGAGGTAGTTATGTTGAAAGAAATGCCTGAGTGGTGAGTACAGGTAGATGCTCTGAGTCTCTGTGGATGGAGAGTGGTTGGCTGTAGGAGGATTTAAGTAAAAACTTGATCGTTTTAATATGGTAGCATTTTGGCTGCTAGGTGGAGGCGTTCTTACAGTTTTGGAGTGCGGCTTTTTATACTCTGGCCAGAGGTGGTCTAGGTATTTTCATTTCAGCCTCAGTAGCCTGTGTAAACACAATAATAAATAAATGCACAATTGAATACTATTATGATTTAAAAGCATCACACTCATGCCTTGGTATGAACTGCTGGCCTGCTGAGCTTTCCTCTTCTTATCTCAGGCTTTTGGAAACAGTTCTAGTCTGGGTTTTAGTATCAGTTTGACATAAATCTCTGCTCAGCAATCTCTCTCCCTTTGCTTCTATGTAGACGCAAAGGATGATATTTACATAGGCAGTGCCATTCTGCAGTGTGCAGTCATCTCCATCTTTGGGGTCTAGAGGAAGAGAGTAGAATAGAAGGGCTGCAGGGTGGGGTGTCAGGAAAATTCAGCAGGTGGGGGTTTCAGCCTAAGGCCAACAAGGGTCCTGAAGATAGGCCAGGGGCCTCCGTGCAGTCCCTGAAGTGTAGCTCATGGAAGGAGCAGCTGCGCAGGAGAACCAAGCTGCCCTCCTAGTCTTTACCCCTCCCTGGCCGGAGGACAGGATGGAGGATAGGATGGACCTCCTGGCAGCCAGGGAGGAGCGGAGGAGATTGTCTTGGTGTAGTTCTGTGTGATCAAGTGCTATGGTGGCTCCAGGACTGGGTGGCTCCAAGGGAGAGTGGGCTACTCTTGTTCATCTTTACAAACAAGATGGTGCCGTCTCTGTCCTGATCCACCAGATGGGCTGGATTTTGACGTTGGCAAGTATGCCCAAAGCCACGTGGGTTTGGGACGATCCACACTGAATAGTGAGATGACCCATATGACTTTAATTAAGGAGCTTTGGGACTGTGTTCTTCCATGTTTCCACCTTGCCCTAGAGGTAGATAGGGTAGTAATTAAGGGCTCTGGTTTTAAAAGCACTGGCTGCTAGCCTGGTCTAGAGAAGAATCCCAGCTTTGCTTCCCAGTCCCTGGGGCCTCCTACATGATAGCTCTGACCACAGGCTACTCTGTCCCCCTGCCCAGCCCTACCCCAGTTGGGGGGGGTAGGAGGCTAGGAAATAGACACACAGACAAACACAAACCAACCGTAAGAGGAAGCTGGCCAGTGCCACGGTGGGCCTTTCCGTCTTGTCGCCATGTCTGTCCTCGCATTCCCGGCAGCCACGTTGTTAGCCTCTGTATGCTGGACAGGCATGTGCTCTCGACCTTCGGGCTTAGGAGTTGCTTTCTAATGCCACAATCAGTGGTGAACTTTTCCTTGCGGCTTTTTTTGTGTGTGTTTTGGCTTCATTTTTACAAATGTCACCCTTTTTCAGAGTTGAGCATTCCTCATCTAAAAATCCTCGGAAGTCCAAAATACTCCGAAATTCAAAACTCTCTGCAGGTGGAAGATTCCACACTTTGTTTCATGCCCAAAACTGCTAAAAAAATATTATGTAAAATTACGCCGGGCTATGTGGGTAAGGTGTATAGGAAACATAAAAGAATTTCATGTTTCGACTTGGCTCTCATTTCTAAGTTATCTAAGTGTGTATATGCACATATTGCAAAATCTGAAAAAAAAAACCTGAAATCTGAAGCACTTCTGGTCCTAAGCATCGAGAGGAGGGATGGTCAACTCGTATTCAATATTCCTTGGCTTCTCAAGGGAACAGACCTCTTGTCTGAAGTGTCTGTCTGTTGAATTTTAAAAAGGTACGTTTCTTTTTTTGACCTGGGAATTTCATAAGCACATGGGCCACGTTTTGGGATTTCATGGCTACTGCCACACTTTGTGGTGCAAGCCTGTCTGAATTTGAACAGTGCTTGAGGCATAGAGTTACAGATAAAATAGGGAATGCCCAGGGAAATCACAGATTAGCCACACATCATTTTTTAGGATAAGTCTTATGTAATATTTGGTGTATACTTCTACCAAATAATTATTAGTTATGTACCTGAAATTCAGATTTAACTGGGCATCCTGCATTCTTACTTGCTAAATCTGGCGACACCATTTAGACAAGGTTGCATTAAATTGTAAGTGACTTGATTTTTCAATCAGAGTATCCATGGAGCCTGGTTTGCTTGTTACTTCAAAGACTTTCTCAGGGAAAGCCCCATGTCCAGTGAGTGTGCACAGGAAACTTGAGTGTGCACAGGAAACGCACAGGTGCTCCTTAACCTGCAGGGCCATGCTCATCCCCAGAGGGGCCTCGAGCATAGCCGTGTGGGATCCAGTCCATCACGAGACTGGTCTCCCCCACTCTTGTAAATAAATGGGGTTGCACATCTTGATGTATTCTTCTCCATGGTAGTGTGATCTGCCTCCAGGCCGATGATCCAATAGCAGCATTTGTGTGAGTAATGTGTACTAATTGCTCACTTATATATAAGTACATATTTCAGATGAGAAGTTTTAATAATTGAAGCAAATTTTAAAACTAGTCATGTGCCACTTAACGTCAGGGATATGTTCCGAGAAATGCATTCTTAGGCAATTTTGTCATTGTAGGGACATCATAGGGTGTAGTTATATAAACTTAGATGTTCTACTACTACACTAGGCTATATGGTTTGGCCGCCATCACGTACAAAGTCTGTCATTGACTGAAATGTAGTTACATGGTGCATGACTATTCTAAATGTGTATTAAATCTTTCTTGGCTCTAAAGCTTGCTTGGAAGAAAATGACTAAGAAGTTCATGTAGAAGAAGCAAGAAAGGAAATATTCTGCTGATGATAAGGGACATTGGCAGGCTGAGTGCAAACATGTGGGACATGAGCCTAGGCGTGGGCAATCTGTGGGGCTGATAAGAAGGAAGCATGTGTGTGTAGGATTAGTGTATGCACAAAACAACCTCCCAAATTGGGCAAAAGGAAGGATTAGGTGACAAATGGTGCTATAATTTGCATGTTAAATGTCCCCCAAAGGCCCATGTGTGAAAGGCTCGATCCTTGGGGTGGCCCTGTTGGAGGGTTGGGACCTTTAGGAGGCGGGGCCTAGCGAGAGGTGTTTAGGTCTTTGGGGGCGTGGCCACCAAGGGGATTGTGTGACTCTGACCCCCTCCTTGCCTTGGTTCGAGTCCTGGCCGTAAGGTAAGCTATTTTGCTCCACCATGCTCTCCCGCCAGTGCCATCTGGCATCCCACCAGAGGCCCCAACTGCAGTGGGGCCAGCCAGTCGTGAACTGGAACCTCCAAAACTGTGAGTCAAAATGCCCTCTTTCTCCTGTTAAGTTTATTATCTCAGGTATTTGCCATGGTAACAGCTGACTAACACAGCGGGTTGGGTGAATTGGTCCGCCGTGGGTGGGGGCATCAGTGTAATTGCTCCCCTTTTACTACCCGCCAAAGCAAACGTGTCATAGAGACAGAAGGGTAATACATCAACTGAGAAAGGAAATCGGAACAAAACGCAAGTGAACGTGTTTCAATTTTCTTGATGGAGGATGAAAGCAATTTTCAAGCTTAAAATGATGAACCAAAAAGAAAAGGTCAATCAACTTGACGACATTGAATTAAACTTCTAAGAATCAGAACTGTAATAACATCTGAAGAAAAATGAGGTGGGAAAAGCATTTGCTATGAGTATGACTCAGCTTAGTTTCCTACCACATAAAAAAACTCATCATGGGAAAATTAAGAAACAAGAGTCCAGTGGGCCAGTACTTCCGTAGGTCTCCCTGGTGGAGTGCTCTAAAACCTGGGCCCAGCTTGGTGCTCTGCATCGCAAACAAACCCTCCCAGCAGCCACTGGGGGAGGCTCTTTAACCCATTTTACTGGTGATCCAGTTGACTCAGTCTATAGACCCCAATCCCCCAGCTCCTGAAGTGTAATGCTGTGATTCCTGCACAGGTCTTTCTGATTGGAAAACCCTTGCACCCTCAGGATCTAATCTAGCTGGCCTAGGAAGAGACCAGAAGAAGAAAGGATACAGACGGCTAATAAGCTCAGGAAAAAATGTCCAATGTTTAATGTTCTTAACCATAAAGATCTGCATATTAAAACCAGAGAGCTGAGGCCACTGCTTATCTCTGGAATTGCCAAGAAAAAACTTTCCAGAAAAATAACCAGTCACAGTCCTGGCTGCTTTGGGTGTTATGAAACAGGCAGTTCACCTCTATTCCGGGTGGAAGGGTAAACTGGGTGAAGACGAGTGTGACAGGATGTATCTAGTCTTTAAAAAGAACGCACATGACCATTGGCCTAATCGTTCTACTTCGAGGGATCCAAAGCGAATCATCAGAAACATGGGCAAAGTTTTATGCCCAAATATATTTGTTGGATTGTTATTTATGTCATCCGAAAGTTTCAATGACTAGCCAGTATCTACTAGAGTAGTTTTCAGCATGAAAAAAAAAAAAGATATTTCCAGAGTTTTAAAATAACCTCTTACGTTAATTGCAGTGGTGGTGGGGGGCTAAACAAAACATTTGACACAATTTGATTCCCACAGTGTCTAGAAACTGCCATTTATCTTACCATCATAGGATTTAGGCTAAATTTAACATTTATATCTACTCAGTATTTCCAAATATTTCACGTGGTTTATTTCAAAATTCAGGAAAGAGGAAAAAAGAATTTCTCTTATATGGTAAAGAGTAGATTGGGTAGGGAAACTTTTGCTGTGGAATTACAGAAATGAGATGGGCTGATCCTAGTTAGGAGATTCTGCTGAATTTGGGGGGACGGGACGGTACCTCCTTCTCAACCAGCCCCGAGAGTCAGCCTTCTTCCCCGGCGCCTACACAGGTCCTCGGTGGCATTCCCTTGCCTGTTGGATCATATATCCTCCTGATGGCCCCTCCCCTTTCCCAATCAAATGTAAACTGTGTAGCTGGGCATGGTGGCACATGCTTGTAATCCCAGTACTTGGGAAGCTGAGACAAGAGGATCACAGGTTCAAAGCCAGCCTGGGTAACTTAGTGAGGCCCTTAGCAACCTAGCGAGACCCTGTTTCCAAATAAGAAATAAAATCGGGCTGGGGGTGTAGATCGAAGGTAGAATGCCTCTGGGTTTAATACCCTGTATCCCTCCTTCCACACACACAGAAAAAAAAAAAAACAAACTTACTGTGTTAGTCAGCTTTCTGTTACTGTGACAAAATACCTGAGGTAATCAACTACAAAGGAGGAAAGGTTTATTTGGGCTCACAGTTTCAGAGGTTTCAGTCCATGGTTGCTTGGCCCTGTTGCTTTTGGCCCTTGGCAGGGCTGCACACCATGGTGGGAGTTCGTGGTGCAGGAGCCTGCTCACCTCATGGTGAGTGGGAAGCAGAGCTAGGAAGAGGAGGAGCTGGGGTCCCTATCATTTCCAAGGGCGTGACCCTGATGACATAATTTCCTCCCACTAAGCCCTGCCTTTTATGGCGCCACTTCTTCCCAATAGTGCTGTTAGCCTTTGGGGAGTATTCTAGATCCAAACTCCAGCCCTTGGAGTCTTAACAATCTATATGTTCATTAGTAGGATATTGGCTAAATGAATCACACTAGACATCCACTCGGTGGGGTATGCTAGAGCTAGGAAGGAATTCTGTGAATGTTTGTTGACATGAAAGTTTTCAGAGACCTGCATGAAAATATAATAGCACGGGGAATATGATTGTGACTCCTTTTTGTTTACAAATCAGGATCATTTGTAACCCCCATGTGCTCCAAATCAGCAAACATTCTGCACCCACAGTCTTTCTTCTTTTTTTTTTCCTGAAAAACATATGGAAAGCTGATAGGATATAACTCTTTATATGTGAGAGTGGAGAGAGGTTTGCTTTAATTTTTTCCTTCATATTTTCCTGTAACACATCCAGATTTTCATAATTAGCAAGAATTCCATCTATGATTAAAAAACAGACAGAAAGCTATTTCTTTTGAAGTGGAAAAAGAAAGAGGGAGAGGCACCAATGATGATCTCTCCCCTTCCGTGGGACTTGCGTTTTGTTTTGTTTTGTTTTCTCCAGTTTTTCTGGAGGAAGGTGTGAATATGACTTTGCCTTTCTTCAAAGAGTAGATTTAGATGAGCCAGCCCTTCTGGAATCTTTCCTGGGCTCTCCCTCTTCTTTCCCCAAAGGACAGCATGGACCAGACCTTAACTCTTTCCTGGCAGGTTGGTGTGCACACAGCTGAGAAGTTGGCACTGATCCACTTCATGCATGAGCAAGGAAGACCCCAGGCAGAGAAGCACCTTGCTGGGGGTGTTGAGGCAGTGAAGTGCAGGTCCCAGCCCCCACCCTACTACTCTGGCACCTTGGTGAAACCAGTGTGCTCTTCGGAGTCTCTTGGGCCACTTGGGTCTTTGGGTGGGACGGACTGAGGCTGGAAATCCTGGACAGCCCTGACTCACTCCAGTGGTGGGCACGGAGGCAGCACCCTTCCTGTGCCTCCATGTCTGCTCCTGGGAAGCAGAGCCCAGCCTGGCAGCGCGCGTGGCCAGCACGAGGTGGGCATGCAGGCATGCCGGGTGTTTCACGTGCTGCAGCTTGAGGCCTGGGAGAGATGGATAGGGATGAGGTTGCTGATGTTAGCTGTGGTTGGTCCCCAATTTCTGATGGTTTCATTTAACAGGTTTTGTTTTTTTTTTTTCCCAGTAGAAACTGTACTTCAGATTTTGTATTTGGGTCTTTTCCTGGGCCATTGCCCTGCAGTATGGTGCGTCTTACGGTGTGGGCAGCGGCAACTCCTGTCAGCCCTGCGGTCAGGAGGGGTGCCGCTGGTGCTCCTCAGACCTTGTTGCCAGTGTGATGGTGGGAAGACTTGGAGTGTTCAGTGTGTTGTCCGCGGATGAAACTTTCCGCTTACGATGGGCTTATTGCGATGTGCCCCCATCGTAAGTCAAGGAGCATCTGTACCGTACTTGTGATTATATTATAGTTATATATATAAGTATGTATAATAGACATCTACCATATATATACTACATACATATTATATATATCTACGATGTTTATATATAGTAGATTTTGGTTCACATCTTGTGCTTTTGGCACAATTTAAAGCCTTTGTGTGTGTGTAGGGGGGTACTGAGGATTGAATCCAGTGGCATTCTGCCTCCAAGCTACATCCTCAGCCCTATTTTATTTTATTTTTTATTTTGAAACAGAGTCTCACTAAGTTTCTGAGAGCCTCACTATGTTGCTGAGGCTGGCCTCGAGCCTGTGATTCTCCTGTCTCAGCCTCCCAAGTGCTGGGATTACAGGCATGCGCCACTGCGCCTGGCTAGTCTTTCTAATTTTGGAGGTGATACACATGCAATATAAAAATTTCACAGATTTCATAAATCTGTAAGAGAAAATTGAGCTCTCCCCACTGTACGCTAATTACTGCTATTTTTTGTGAACATGTAAATATGAAAAGATACATTTCTATGCACTTTAATGTATCTTTCATTAGGTTAATTGTGTTTTCATGAATTTTTTTTCTCGAATTGTGGGCCTGGGTCCTGGTATTGCTGTTTTCATTTTTCCTTAAATGCTGGTCCTCACTCTGATGTGTAAAAATGGCCACTGAACTCCTTGTCCTTTGTGGAGGAAGCCATTTATAAAATACTCCCTGGCTATTTCTGCCTCAGGTAGCAGAAGGCCAACGCTCAGTCGCCAGTAATTGTTATAGAAAGTGCATGCATGGGCTCCATGCACATTCATGACCTAAACTGAGCAGTTGACTTTTTTTTTTTTTTGGTACTAGGAATGGAACCCAGGGGTATCTTACCACTAAGCTACACCCTCAGCCTTTTTTATATTTTATTTTGAGAAGGACCTCATTAAATTGCCCAGGCTGTCCTGGAACTTGAGTATCTCCTGCCTCAACCTCCTAAGTAGCTGGTATCATGGGTGTGTACCACTACACCCAGTGACAGTCATTCTTATTGAATTGTTATTCAGGGAAAACTATTTATTTATTTGTTTGTTTATTTATTTATTCATTAATTTATTTTTGGTGGTACTAGGGATGAAACTCAGGGGCATTCTGTCTCCAAGCTATACCCCCAGGCCTATTTTATTTTTATTTTGAAATAGAGTATTGCTAGGTTAATGAGAGTTTCACTACTTGCTGAAGCTGTCTTCAAACCTGTGATCCTCCTGTCTCAGCCTCCCAAGTACTGGGATTATAGGCATGTGTCACCACACCTGGCTAGGGAAAACTATTTAAACTGAATAAAACAGTAGTAATTTTTCTTCTAACTCCCTTGCCAATAGGTTTACTCTTTTCACGATTGGTTTCCCTTATACAGCATATTTTAATCTATCCTTTAAAAGTAAAAAACTAAATACATAGAAAGAAAATAAGGACCTGAGAGAGAACGGAAGTGCCAGGGTTGATGGATGTTGAGAAGTGTGAAATGCCTCTTTTGACCCTGTTGTTCTCTTTTTAGGACAAAGTGGAGCAGACACCACCCCGTCCACGCAACCTGGCAGGCCACAGGCCCCCACCACGGTCTGACCGCCTAGCAAGCCATCCAGGTAAGGAATGATGAGCAAGAGCTACCTGTAGCTTTGCAACAATGCTGGGACTCTATAGTCCTCTTCGGCGCCCATGGGGGGACCCATTCCAGGATCCCCCATAGATACTCATCCTTTATATATAAAATGTCATAGTATTTGCATGGAACTTACACATTTCCTGCCATATACTTCAAATCATCTTTAGGTGACTTATAATACCTAACATGTTGTAAATGCTATGTAAATAGTTGTTATACTGTGTTGCGTAGGGAGTGATGACAAAAGAAAAGTGTGTATGTTCAGTAGAGATGTGGTTTTTTTTAAAAAAAATATTTTTCATTCATGGTTGGTTGAATCCATGGATGTGGAACCTGGGGATATATTCTAAAAACTTATTCTTGACACTAATAGAGTAAGATTCTGACATTGGCTCTTATTTTCTTCTTTAAGCAAATTTTAAAATAAATATCTTTATGTATTTCCTTCCAGTGAGTCAAATTTCAAAATCTGTTTTGTGTAAGTCATCTAGGGTTCAACATAACAGCCATTTTATGTTACTGAGGGCCCCTCCATAGTAAAATCCCCTTTATTTTTGCATTTTTATATTTTTGATGATGCTGGTTTGTGCTCTAGGTACCTCTCTACCTTTTTCTGATTCCTTCTATTTTGTTTAATTTCTGAGGGGTCATTGTGGGGAAGAAAGGAAAGGTTCTGAATGAATACAAATGCTACTGCATAAACTAGAGAAACTTTGACAGAGCATGGGGAGTGTGATTATGACGTGAACTGGAAAAACGCACATGGCTACTGGTGGGATTATTGGAGAGCCTAAATCCAAGAAATTTTAAGGTTTAAAGCTGGTAGGAATTAGAATAATCAGATTTTTTTTTTTTGCGGTACTGGGGATTGAAGAATCCAGGGGCATTCTACCTCTGAGCTACACCCCCAGTCCTATTTTTTATTCTTTATTTTGAAACAGGGTCTCACTCAGTTGTGGAGGGCCTTACTAAATAGCTGAGGCTGTCCGCAGATCTGCAATCCTCCAGTCTCACCTCCCAAGTACTGGAATTACAAGTGTGCGCCACCACTCCCAGATGAATAATCAGATTTTTAAAATGGCTTAATGAGAAAGAGTAGGGCATTAGAAATATATATATAAAAGCTGATATCTAACCACAGAGTCTATAAGCATTTTCTCATGCATTAGAAGATTCATAAGGGGAGTCAGGATTTTGTGTAGCAAGCATAGATTCAGGGTCACCTTTTGCAAAACGTTCACGTGAGATGATGTGAGGAAGGCATACCCATTTGTTGGTACTACTTTAAAACTTGGGATGGTTGTAAGTCGTTACATTGTATTGTTTAGAAATGCTCTCCTTTAACCTGAAATCATCTAGGTCTTTACATTCATGTCCATACAGCATTCTATGCTAACACTTTCTATCAGAAAATTAGAAAAAATGATGATGAAAGAATTTTTTATAGGTTATCTCTTACCCTTTGTCCTCACAGTGGACTCTCAGACCCACCCAGGTAGTGCTGCTAAGGGCATTTTTCAGGCTAGAACATGGAATGGGCTCTGTGCAGAGGAATGCTAGTTCTTCTTTCTGGCACGGAATGAGGCAGCAGACGGCTGGGGCTGGGCCTCTGATGTGTCTCAGCACCTGAAACGGGGCTGAGAGGAGTCAAGGAACATGTCTCCACATTGAATTCCTCTTCTCAGTGACCCAGAGTTCTTACCCTAAGCACATTGTGACCCTGGGTGTCTCCCAGTCCTTCTTCACATGTAGCATATAAAGCAGGAAAACCAAACCACTCTGTCGGCTCAGAACAGGCGTTTCCACCGAGCAGGGAGCAGAGCTGGAGCCACCCAAAGCAGCCACCACCAATGGCAGGCTGCTCAGATCCTCGGAAACAGTGAGGGTGGAGGTCCCTCCTCTCTCCTGGTGACAGGGGAGCCAGCCAGAGCCAAGCCCACTGCTTCCAGCCAGGGGCTGGGGTGGGGCTTCCCTGCTCTCAAAAGATGCTGGAAAAAGACTGCTGCCAGGGAGGGACTGCAGCGCCTGCGAGCGCGTGGCCAGGCTGGCAGCACAGCCCTACAGGCAGAGCTCAGGGAGCAGCCTCCGGGGCATGGTGACTCAGGCTGCAGCCTGTGCAGCCGTCCACCAGGCAGTGGCCGCAGACTGCCCCAGCCTGACCACTCCACAGGGAGGAGCAGGCAGGGAGGGTGGCAGAAAAGACAAACAAAACAACCTACCCCAAGTGAGTCTCCAAACCCACATTCCAAAACACAGGAAGCAATCCCATGCTAACAAATACAGCTAACAAAATCCACAGATGACCAATTTAGACCATATGCAAAAAGCAAGTCTGACAGAGGCTTTTAAACAGGTGTGTTTATAATATTCAGACGAGTAAAAGAGTAATTTCTGTAAAACAGGGCAAAAAACTGGAGAACATAGTAGGAAGACACAAAGCAAGAATAGCTGGGTATGAAAAAGAAGCAGCCAGAAAATTTGAAAATGAAATATTTCAAAATATGGAAATATTACTAGTGATCAAAAGGGAGACATGGGGGCACAGGCACCGAGGGTTCCACAGTGTTCAGAGCAGGGAGAGGGGAGGGGGAAACTCGAGACAGGAGCTGAGAATCATCCAGAACCGCCCCATGCTGCACTCAAAGAACTAACATGGAAAAATGAAGATTAGTCCACATCTAAAAACATTGAGAGCTAGTCCAAAAACCAAGAAATAGAAGACAGAAAGTCTTGAGGGCAGAGACAGATTTTCTAACACAGGAACAGCTGTGGGACTGATACGGACTCAGGTGTCATAATGCCAGAGACCATGCTGTTTACTTTCAGAATGCTGAGGATCCATCTAGGATTTTATACCAGCATATTGCTGCTGAGCGAGGGCAAAGTACAACTTTCTCACACAAAACTGGAGAAAATGTGCTACCGGCAAAAACTGAAAGATTGATTAAATGTGCTTCATGAAGAAGGAGTGTGAAATGTGGCATATGAGGAACAGTAATGTGCAGAGAAAAAGGGGGTATAATGTCGTCGCCAGGGTAATTGCATAAGCACTGTTAAAATAAGGTTAATCTGAAGCCGCACATCAATGTCGAGAGTATGCCTGTGTGTCCTCTGGGTTGTGGAGCTACTCAGTGGGTAAGTCCTAAAAAGGCTCCAGTTAGAAGTAAAATGTGCAATAAATGGAAATCACATTAGCAAAAAAGTGTACTTAATTATGTATTTAAAAGTATTAGGTGCAACTAAAGTATTAAATAATTAATAAGTATATAGCTACAGTTTCTAAAAAAATTAAGGACATATATTTTTTAAAAAAAATCAAACAACTGAAAAAAAACAACTTCAAGTAGAAGAAGGAGAAAAAATAAGGTGTGAAAGAAGAAAGATGTTACACAAAAAATACAGTATAAGATAGGATAATTCAAAGTATATTCACAACAGTATTAACAGGGCCCCATTAGTAGAAACACCTAGAAGATTGTACCCAATGGACAGAGACTCTTGATTCTTCCCTAAAACCTGTGTGACTTTTTGAAAAGTTGACCATATATGGAAAGTTACACTAAAATTTAAGCAATCTATTTCATGCAAGCCACGTTCTTTGACCCAGTGTGATTAAATCAGACGTCAACACAAAAAGTTCAAAACAAAACACGTAACCATGTTTGTGGAAACTTTAAGACATACCCTTATTTTACTCATGGGTTAAGGAGGAAATCGCAATGGAAATACTAGTCATCTAGAACTGAATGGAAATGAACCTACTGCGAGTGGAAAGTTGTGTAGTGCTGCTAAGGTGGTACGTGGGACTAAATAGCCAAAGTTCAAGAAAAAGAAAAACTGAAACTAGAAAAATGCAAATCAAATTAAGCCTAAGAAATGAGAAGGAAGCAATTACAAATATTAAAATGAGAAATTATTGAAATAAAGTATCAACAGAGAATTAACAAAACCAAAGCCCATCTTTCATAAAAACCACCCTAACAGCCAACCTCTAGCACAGGTGTATAGGAGGAAAAGTCTCCAATGAAAACCACATGAGGAACATATTAGGGAGTTTTAAAAACAACAAGAAAACCATGAGCAATGAATGTGAAAAAGGGGGGAAAATGAATCATTTATTGCACAAATGTGAAAGTAAAATGGTCTCTTTAAGAAATAGAAAATCTTTTCTTTCGTCTCTTTCTTTTTTTCTTGTGCTGGGGATGGAACCCAGGGCCTCATGCGTGCCAGGTAAGTGCTATCCCACTGAGCTACACCACAGCCTCCAGGGATAGAAAATATTAACAAATAACTGCAGAAATGGAGTCAGTAATCAATACTCAGGTAGTTTTGCAGATGAATGTTAGGAAATTTTCAAGGAACAAATAATGTTTTTCTTTATAGGAACTGTTTCAGAAGCAGGCAGAGGGCAAGAGCTTCCCAGTTGGGACGTGATCATGTGACTTTGAAACAGTACTGGAAATCAGTTGGGTTTATTATAGTAATGCAAGGATGGTTTACCACCATGAACCAGGAACACATTTAATGTGTTAAAAGATTAGGGGGAAAGCCAGTGCCTATCTCACAGACATAAGAGGAGGACTTAATACGTGTATTACACTCATGGTAGTATGGAATAAACAAGAACAACACTTTTAACAGAACACTACTGAAAGGAAACCTTGTTAACCTTTTTAAATTGATTTGTCAAGAGCCTATAGCATGCGTCACCCAGAATGAAGTATTAGAGTCACATCCAGGAAAATCCAGAATCAGACACCCATGTCTACTGTCACTAGAGGTACTAGCTAGTGTAAATAAAACAAGCAAATAAAAAAACAAAAATGTAGTCTTTGGAAAGGAAAAAATGAAATCCGTGCCTCTTTGCAAATGTGATTATTCAAATAGAAAATCCACACATATAAAAGTTTGTATACAAATCAACTTTTAAAATAAGTCAGTTCTACAAGATGGCAAATAAAATGTGAGATCAACATGTAAAATTTAATAGTAGTCTTGCACCAATAGGAAACCATCAGGAAATGTAAAAAGAAACCCCATTTATAATAGTGACAAAAATTACAAGGTACCTAGGAGTAAATTCAGCAAGATTACCATATTTTGTAGGATGTTGCTAAAGAATATAAAAGAACTATCCTGTGGTCACGGACCTGAAGATGTAATACAGTGACGATTATCACGTCTTCCCAAAGTTCATCTTTAAGTTAGTTGCAGGTGCGGCCAAATTCCCAGCAGAGTTTGGGTTTGACTTGACAAAATGTTTCCTGACTAAAGTGAGGCTCAGTAATAGCCAAGAGAACCATGAAGAAGAACAAGGCATACAGAGGGGTAATTTGCACTTTGTGATAGCAGGATTTCTTATGAGACATCACAAGAAGAAAGTATGTGGTTCATTCAAGGGCAGACAGATAGATCAAAGGACCAGAGTAGATATCCCATAGAGACCAACACATTGACAGAAGCCAAGTACAGCAAAGATAAGTCATGGCATATTGGAGATCACAGGAGCATGGCTGTTCCTATTGGGGGCTGGGGAGGAGGCCTGAAACCCTACTGCCTACTATACCCAGTAAGCAATCTCAGAACAAAACTAAGAGTGATACAACAAAATGTCTTTCATTTATTTGACTAACAAGAACTAATAAAGAGTGAGAATCTTCATGCTTTTAGGCTGAGACAGAATTTCCTACATAAGACATAGCATAACTATAAAGGATAAATGTTAAGTTTGCATACATTATAAGCATGTGTTTCTATACAAACGTACCAGATGATATTTAAAATACGAAAAGGCACACTTCAGCCTGGAGGAAAAAAAATCGTAATGCATGTAACATACAGAGTGTTACTGTCTTCTGTTTGTTAAAAAAATTTCCTATAAATTCTATAAATAAGTTGGGTGTGGTGGTGCATGCCTATAATCCCATGGGAGGCTGAGACGGAGGGATCACAGGTTCAAAACCAGCCTTAGCAACTTAGCAAGGCAGTCAGAGACTAGTGAGACCCTGTTTCAGCGTAAAAAATAAAATAGGGCTGGGGATATAGCTCAGAGGTAGAATGCCCCTGAGTTCAATCCCCAGTTAAAAAAAAATTCTATAAATAAAATAAGAAATAGAAAAACTACCAAAGAGCAGAACATGAGCGTGCAGAACGAAAGAAAAGAAAAAGAAAACATAGTGTGTCCCTATCCGATTCTGGACACTCATTTCACATGAAAACTCAGGAAAGCAGCTGAGCTGTAAATCAAGGGGACCGAAGTCTGAGGTCCGTTTCAGGGAACAGAAGGGCACAGGCCGTCTTTCAAGTGGGTCCAAGTGCAGTGTTCAGCTTCCCTCTTGGCACACGCGCAGCCCTGGGAGTCTGCTGAGAGGACCTGGGATGTGCGGCCCTGGCAGTGCGGCACAGAGGCTCGCTCCCTGCCTGGGAGTGGTCGGCCCTCCCCAGGCCAGCGTGGAGCACTGCCAGAGGAGCCCATGGAGGCCTTCTCAGTCCTCCCTCAACCATGTCCTGGCCCTTCCCGTCCTGCACCCGGCCCCAAGTTCAACCTGCAGGATTCGTCTTAGTACGATGCCAGGGACACCTGAACAACTGACTGTGAGCAAGACACAGTGCTGGGTTTTTGTTTGTCTGTTTTTCCTTGCCTCATTAATTGGCAAGGCATAGTCAGATACTCGGATTCAGGCCTCACGTTTGCTTGGTGTGTTCCGTCCAGAGTTGCCTGGTTCCTTGCAAGGGACCTGATGTTGAGAATATAAGATTAGCTGTGACTTTCCTTGACCTGTTACTTCTCTCTGGCAAAGAGGATTTATTGCTCTTGTTTTATTACCTCATTCCTAACATAAGCTGCTTATTTTTGTGCGACAGTTGCTAAAAATGCTTCCTGCATTTCTTAGTAGCACCCTGCAGGATCGGATGCATTTCCCTTTGAAAGCGGGTGGTTTTGTAATAGCTGGAATTACTCTGAACAATTTCTAGGAAATATTTCTTCATCGTGGTAAAATATATAAAACACAATTTACCATTCTAACCATGTCTAAGTGTACAATTTAGTGGCATTAATTATATCCAGTTGTGCAACCATCACCATTATCTATTTCCGAAACTTTCTAGCACCCCAAACAAAAACTCCGCACCCATGAAGCAATCATTCCCCCCAGCCTGGTAACCTCTAGTCCACTTCCTGTCCCTGCGAATCTGCCTATTCTAGGTAACACATGCAAGTGGAGCCATATGCTACCTATCTGTTTGTAAGCAGCTTCTCTCACCTGGCATAATATGTTTTCAAGGTTCCTACACGTTAACGTGTGTCACAGTCTCGTGTCTTTTATTGCTGAATAGTATTCCATTGTATGGATGTACCACATGTTGTTATTTATCCATTTCTCTGTGGATGGCATTGCATCCCTCTTGGGGCTATAGTCAGTAACGCTGCTCTGAACATGGGGATTCAAGTCTCTAGGCATCCACCTAGGAGCGGAATTGCTGGTTCTATGATAATTCCATGCTTAGTGTTTTCCTCAATAAAACTTTTCAGATGTGAAGTTTCAGAGAATTGTGACTTTTTTTTTTAGAAGCTTGGCCTTTTCAAAACCACTTTAAACAAGTTGTTTCTGGTTCTTGTTATTGCCAACAACCAAAGCCCGAGTCTTCTGGCCATGACTCCCACCAGCAGCACAATTAAGTAAATATTCCCCAGTGAGCTGAAAAAGAGGTGTAAGGTCCATGTGTGAAAGTCAGCTAAAGCCCCCAGAGGTCTGTGAGCTTGGGAGGCAGCGTGGTAGCCCAGGAGGCCATCCTCGAATGCTGGTTTCATCTGGAATTGCTCCCTTGGGAGAGACTGAGCCTCTGTCTTCTCACCCATGACACAGGGCCATCAGTGCCTTCTCAGCAGTTTTTGTGAAGAATGGAAAGAGGTGTCTGAGAAGCACAGGATGCCCCAGGCTCTGTCAGAGAAAGCTCTTGCTGGAAGGGCAAGAAACATGCCCAATTCTGGGAGGAAACTTCCTCTCTAACAAGAGCCTCACAAGAGTCATGTTGTGGGAGGGGGAGGAGTGCTGGACATGGAATCCAGGGCCTCCTGCATGCTAGGCAGATGCGCTACCACTGAGCTACATCCCCAGCTCCATTCGTCCATTTTGACCCATCAATTCTAGGAATTTATTTCAAGGACGTGGTTATACGTAAGTGTAAGTGTGAGAGTGTATGTGTGTGTGTGTGTGCGTGCACGTGTGTGTGTATCCACCTCAATTCTATTAATAACATATACCCACAGAGCAAGGGGGACCAACAAAAGATAAGACTAATCAAATACACATTACAGTCCCTTGATAGACTAGTTATTATTCTCTCTTTAAAGAGGCGACGGGCAAATGCTCAGATGTACTAAGTGAAAAACGCAGGGAAGCTGGTTACAATACTCTACGATCCCAGCTTTATTTAATTTAATTTAATTTAATTTAATTTAATTTAATTTGAGTACTGAGGATTGAGCCCTGGGGGCATTCTACCTCCAAGCTACACCCCCAGTCCTAGTTTTTTTTTTTTATTTTGAAATAGGGTCTACCTAGGTTGATGAGAGTTTCACTACTTGCTGAGGTTGGTCTCAAACCTGCGATCCTTCTGTCTCAGCCTCCCAAGTGCTGAGATTACAGGCGTGTGCCACCATGCCCGGCTCTCAGTTTTATTAAACACACACACACACACGACATATGTTTCATATATAAAATGTTTAATTCTGTGTGATGGGATTTAGTTAAATTTTATTCTCCGTATGATTTTCTGCATTGTAAAATTCAAACAGATCTGGGGGTATAGCCACTGCTAGATTGCTTGCCTAAAACGTGCAAGGCCAGGGCTCCATCCCCAATACTTCGCTTGATCTGTCAGTAGATACCCAGCACTGTGATGGGTTGGTAGGTAGACAGATAGAGGCCCAACACTGCAATAAATAGGTGGGTGGGTGGGTAGGTAGGTAGAGAGATGATAGATAGATACAGATAACTCTACTTGCTCTGGCAAGACGTCAGTCCCAGTGCCTGCTGTGAGGAATGCCTGCCAGGCCCTGGCACAGGAGAGGCCCATCCAACCCGTTATAACTCTTCTTTGGCCCTCGTTGTTTTAGTTTATTCTATTGGTTTCCACTTAGCCAAAGGTGTCTGTTCTTAGCATGCAGGCTTAATCTGCTGCACCGTGTTTTGGTGTGTTGCTTTCTAGTCACTGTGTGAGTGTAGAAGATGGGAGAGTGTGGGCTCTCAGAACCACTAGCCTCTCCGTGGGGAGTGTGAACCAAGTGGGAGAGACCCAGATGAGAAGAGACGTCAGCTACCAGGGAGGATGAGCGAGAGCAAGCAAACGAGTGTCGTTTGTTCTGTTTCATTCTTCTCTTGCAGTTAGCCATTCTGAATGTTGGTGGGCATGCCAGGCTTTCGGACGGCTGTCTTTCTGTCTCTTGCTCTGTGCCCATGGTTCTCTGTGACTGTGAGGAGCCACTTTGCGCGTCAGAGTCTTCACGTGTATATATATATATACCTGTCTTGCATAATTATTGCAAAAGATGATGATGGTGGTGGTGGTGGGGACAATGTGTGGGCCTGTGCTAAAACCTCTTGCACGTCTTATGTTTTCTCTTTAAATCATCAGAGTTAGAGATGTGGAAACTGAGGCTGAGAAGTTCAGTAACTTGCCCAGACGTCCCAGAGAAGTCACTTAGTGTTGGAATGGGAATCAAAGCCAAGGGCATTCAGCACCGAGTTTTGAGATACATCACCAGGCACATGCCTGTCAGGATAAGCTTTGTCTTCAAGTGTTATTTTATATACCATATTTTCCCTTTCTCCTGAGAACATCCATTATTTGAGAACACTAACCAGGTCTTACTTATCTGGAAGGTTCTCTTAGAGTTCTATTTCTGGAGTCATATTTCATAGATATTTGTTTAATGAATTTCTGAACTCATAGGCCATAAATAGATGTGGGGTCCAAAAAGCTGTTGAGCCCTGCCTCTTCCCTGCACATGGCTGTTCTGGTAATTCCAGACAAGAAAAGACAGAAACCAGCTAACAAAGCCAGCTCCTTCCTGCCGGCTGTTCAGGGACATCAGGAGCCGCCTGGACAAGGCGTGGTCATCGAGAAAATCCAAGTCTACTAGGAAGACAGTCGACTCCTCATTGTGGCTTTTGAACCAAGCTTGCAGCATGGTCCTTTAACGACCTCTCAGCTGGTTCATCTTTAGCTGTCTTGTCATGAAAACGGCTTCAACATTTTACCCATTTTATATACATCTTTATGTATGTAAAGTGTATTATATATTTATATGTGTGTATATTATGTACTTTTTTATCTATATAAAGAAGTAACTTTTGCTTTCTTAGTTATCATTTCCTCATAGTGAAACTATGCTGTTTGATGAGGTTCTTTTTCTGAAATGCACACATACACAAAATCCTGAATAGTAGTGAATGTGGGTCTCTGGCTGGGTACTGATAGGGCCTAAGTTGATAATTTTGATTTCTGTCACC
Organism: Glis glis; assembly: GCA_004027185.1. NCBI lineage: Eukaryota > Metazoa > Chordata > Mammalia > Rodentia > Gliridae > Glis > Glis glis. Next base: position 88,460 of record PVJS01000487.1, on the reverse strand, counting down.
CCCCCAACACACACACACACACACACACACACCCCATGCCTAACACTTTTTATTAAGGGTTGAGATGCAAGAAAGCTAGGAGAATCATCTGTAGTTCTTTTCCCACAAAATAACTAATGTCCACATTCTTTTGGCCTTATGGACTATGCAGCGGGCTCATGCCCCACCCAGAAATGGTGTGCGTTTGCGTCCATAATGATTCTTCTGCAGTGTCAGGGAACGTGACGGTGTGGCAGGCTGATAGATTTGTCAGGATTTCTTACCTCCATCTTCTACTTCCTATGGGTTTAGGTGACTTCCCTGTTATAAAAAAAAATACTTCTTAAACTATTAAGAACCTGTGCTTCATATTTTAATCCACCCAGCTGTCCTCAGTGGGAGGCATTATTGTCTCCATATTTGTAGGGGACACGGAGGCCACACCCCTGGGGAGGGGCAGAGCGGGGGTGTAAGCCCTGGTTGGTGGACTCCGGCCACACTTCTGTCCCCTGCTCTTCTGCTTCCGGGTTAGCCCACCAATGTTTTTATTCCTTTCTGACTTTCAATTTTCTCAGTGGCTCAAACTGAGATTTCGGCCGGAGGGATCACATTTTCCTTGGCCTCGAAAGCAGCCAAGCAGATCAGATCCCTGCTGCCCCCTCCCCCTTTGGGACCCGGCTTCCCCTAATTGTGCTTATTTCTCCCTTTCCACTTTGAAGATCATTTGTCTTAATAAGGAAGATAGGAACAAAAACAGCATTGAGGAGCCTGTATTCTCTCTGTCTTCCCCCCGCGTCGGGCAAGTAGCAGACCTCTTCCTCCTGGTCCTTATTTGGAGCAAAACTGAAAAAGCCCTTGTCGTCCTTTGTCATTTTTCAAGTCTCAGCTATTCTGGGCCTTCACTCTCCTGGTGCTCTGACGGTCCATGCCTCTGTTTTGTCTTGTCCCTTTGAGCAGATAATTGGACTCCATTAGTGTTTCGTGTCTGCTCTAGCTGTCAGGGTGCTGAGGCTCAATGCGGGGCTTTATCACAGCCACTCTTGCAGCTCTCCTGGTGGGTTCGCTTTTCATCCCCTTGCTCTCTGCGGTTCCCCCCTTACTTCCTTCCATTCATTCCTTCGTTCCTTCGTTAAACAAGTCTCTGCTGCTTGTCAGGGCCACGAGAGGCCGGGCCAGGCCCAGGGCCTGGGGCAGGGAGCCCGATGGCATTTCTAACTTAACGATTGTGTAGCACGTAGACTGTTGTTCAAGGAAGTGTGAGTCTTTTTTTAGATATGGTAGGATACAGCTTAGAAATAAGTAATTGTTTCATTTAATTATGATCAGTGAGGAACGAGTATCTTTAAATTTTCCCTAGTAGACAACAAGATTATTCTGTCTCCTAAAATCCAATATCATTATATTTTCTCACTATATTGTACTTTATCTAAATCGTTTTTTAAAAAAATATCTACAGCGACCAGTATTAATTAATTAATACAGTGACCGGTATTAATCAACCTCAATCCATTCCAGGAAATAGGATGTTTTTAAAAAAAGATTGAGGGGATGAGTTTACACACACACACACACACAATTTTAAACTGTCCCTAAGTAAGACCTCAAGCTAGAGATTTTCAGGAAGGTTAAAAAGCCCTCTGTAATTCAGTACAGAATGTACTGCTGCCTTCAGAAGCAGTTTAACAAGGTCTCCACAATCACTTTCGTTAACATGGCTAACATATGCCCACTGTGCATTAATCCCGTCTCTGAGTAGCTCCTTAGAAATGTTAGTTCCTCACCTGTGGGCGGGCGTTGTTATTCTTGCACACTCGCAGTGGCTCCTTCCAGTGACCTTCTGAGGGGCACACACTTCAGGGAGTTAAACAGCCAGTGGTCCAGGCAGCCCTGCGTCTCCACAGCTGGAGTCCGGCGCCTGCAGGTGGCTGTGGCTTCGCTGTTCCCTTTAGGACTGGCGCAGGCTGGTCAGCAGAGTCTGTTCAACTCCGGTTTCAATTCTGACCAAGCAAGTCTTCAACGACAGGCTGGAGGAGATGGAGCTAGCATACAGGTCCTTAACCCTCCCATCTTTGTGGATACCTTTTAAAATGTACTTTATGGGGTGTCACATAACTTACAGTACCTTTGCATAATGAGTGTTTCCTGTTGGGGGCACTGTGCATTGAGTGGGGCTCCTGCACCCCAGCTCCTGATGGAGGGACCCCCGGAGTTCTGTGTCACAGCAAAATGGTTTCACCTGCATAGAAGTAAAGGGGCACCTCTCAAAGCCACTGGTCTCTGGATTCCTGACCCGCACATGGTGCTGGAAGCAGAGCCTGTAGCCTTCTTTGAGGTGTCAAGGAAGTGGCAAGCAGCCTGGTTGGGCACTCCTGGCCCTGGCCTCCTCCCCACAGGGTGAGTGGCTTCCACTACTGGCCAGCTCTCTCCGCCAGGTGTACTTGGTGTGGCAGACCCATAGCCAGCCTCTCCGGAGAGCACCCCTGCTTATCCACATTCTAGAAGGCCTGGAGTCCTGCTTCTGCTTTCCGGTGCTTGCAGATGGCTCCCAGACGTCCTGGTCTCCCTGCATCTGCTCCCTCTGTCCTGCCACACCTCCTCGCTGCTCTCTTCTTAGAGCATAGTTTGGGTTCAGAGGCCCCCACAGGAGGGGCTCACTCTACCTCCGGCTTCTTCTCACATCACACCCACGCACATCACCTGCGCACAGCTGCGGAACTGCTTGCTTTTCTGGAAGCTCTGTTGACTTGTGACTTTTTCTACCTTTGCATATCAGCCAGCCCTCATCCAGTGACAACCCCTCCGGTGAGTTGAAGTTGGGCTCGTTCTTTGTTTCAGATTCTCGGGTGGTGTCTCTGCCTTCTTCCGGCCTGTCCCTTTCTCTCCTCTGTCCACTCAAGTAAAGTGACTTCCTCATTGGCTTTCCTTGCGGCTTTTTCTTTCTCCCCCAAACTTACCACACGTTGCTTTGTTTTATAACTTGTCATATACATGTCCGTCTTTCTAGGTTATTTCTAGCTTTCTTAAGCCAGGGATCATGGGGTTGTTTTTGTTTGTGTGTTTGTGTAAATCTCTAGGAAAACTGGAAGAATACTGGATTTGTAGTTAAACCAGAAAGTCATTGGGGCTCCACTAATAGCTGTGTGCTATCGGCCGTGTGTTCTGTTAGCCTTGCTGAGCCGTGGCTTTCTAATCTGTGAAATGAGGATGATAGCATTACCTCATGGCTATTGTATAAAGATGATGAGGTGCTGCACGGCACTCTTTGGCCTAGGGCTAGATCCTGGCCTGGCTCCTCCCGCTGCCCATCCACACTTTCTCTGACTGTATTCCTCTCCTTGACCAGCACTCACTGCACTGAACAGAGCAGACAGGAAATCAATGTGAAAGGCCATACTGAATTCCGCCCTGTTGCGTGCTGGGTGTTGGTGCTCCTTGGAGACATAGGAGCACCCCTCTTTTCACCTTTTGCTTGGAGATGGACTCCTTCCCAGGGCGGCACAACATCTTGCCATTGAACACTTGTCCTGTTCCTCCATGGGCTCTGCTGGTAGGGCTCAGTGGTGAGCTGACTTTGCATTGGAAGGAGGTCGTGATACATGGAGTGGCATCTTCCCTCTGAAGGTTCTTCATTGGTGTGGAGCCGTGCCCATGGTCCAGTGGAGGAGTGACTGACTTGGGCTTGTGCAGGCAAGCATGCTTGCAAAAGCGAGTGGAGTTTCCCGAGCAGAGATTGCCCACTATGAGGGCTGCATTGGCTGCATAGTCTGGCTGGGGACTGTATTGGATGGGCAAGCCAGGATTCAAGGAGAAAATGGAGGGCTTACTGCGTGTCACCTCTGGGACCCTGGGCATGAGCAAAGGGCGTGGCGTGGCCAGCGTGGCTCACATGGCACAAGCCTGCCCTGCTTGGAATTGCAGACTGCAAATCGATTTCTAGGCCTGGTTTCCTCCTTTTTGGACACTTGCCATTCCTTCTTGGAATTAGCGAGTTTGATGTTTATCTAACTGGTGGTCCAACCTGTGGGCCTGTTCCCAAGGAACTAAAAGATGGAAGAGGCCACAGCCTCCTGGAAAGCTCTACAGCTCAACTAGTGGATGCTGCGGAGTCCATTTCCTACTTGACAACCAACAGTTATTAAGTACCTACCGTGCCAGACTTGAGCTTAGGTGATGACTCAAAGCAGAAGAACATACAGTTCCTGCTTTCTAGAAACAAGTTTAGTGACCGAGGAACATAAGTAAATAGAAAATTAAGTCTCAAATTTGGTGAAAAAGAAACTAAAGAAAATTAGTAACATGTACGGAGGAGGCACCATGACCAACTTTAGACATTGGTGGACTCCCCACTCTCTATCTTAGTAACTGATTGACTTTGTCTCTCTTTCTCCACCTGAAATATGGAAGCATGCCTGCTTGGCTGGTTGGTAGGAAGATTAGACATAGCTAGAGAAATAGCTTGTGCTATACGATGTGCCCGGCGCAGGGAAAATGGCAGCTCTTGTTTGTCATCACTATTAATAACTGCAGTGTTAGAGAGAAAAGGCCATAGTATGTGTTTTTGCCCATAGAATCTCTCCCCCGAGCTTGCTCTATCAGAGTCAGTGTCCATGCAAGCCCCAATTCTGAAAGAGCCTGCCCCTGCCATCCCTTCTCCTGGGGCATTATTCACCAGATGCCACTTAGGCATATGTTTTTATTTCTCATGACTGAAAAATAATTATCATAAAAATGTCAAGCAGTCAATTAGGAATGGTCTTAGTCCTTTTGGGCTGCTGTCACAAAATACCACAGGCTAGGTGGCTTATAAACAACACAAACTTTTTTCTTTGTCACATGTGTAGAGGCTGGACACACATTCAGGGTTGGCACAAAGCCTTGCTTCTTCATAGATGCCTTCTTGCTGTGTTTTCACTGGTAAAAGGGTCAGGTGAGCTCTCTGGGGTCCTTTTTATAAGGACAATAATCCCATTCATGGGTGCCTCACCCTCATGATCTGACCACCTCCCAAAGACCCCACTTCTTCAAACCTTCACCTTGAAAGTCAGGTTTCAACACATGGATTTCTTTTTTTTTTTTTTGCAGTACTGGGGATTGAACCAGTGGCATCTACCTCCAAGTTACACCCCCAACCTATTTTTTATTCTTTATTTTGAAACAGGGTCTCACTAAGTGCGGAGGGCCTCACTAAGTAGCTGAGGCTGGCCATGAACCTGCGATCCTCCTGTCTCAGCCTCCCAAGTACTGGGATTATGAGCGTGCACCACCATGCCCGGCTTAACACATGGATTTTTAAGGGACACAGACATGCAGACCAAAGCAGAAACCCTCTGTTTCCTGAGCCAAACCCTGGAGGGTAGGAGATAGGATACCAGGTGGGTTCCAGGAACCATTAATGGCAGGTTTGAGAGGGGCAGTTCTAGATAATCTGCCCCCTCCCTATCCCGAGTGCCCTGTCCTGGTTTTAAACTGTGCTCCCATCCCTGTCCTGGACAGCCAGCGCCTGTCTCCTGGGAGTTTTGGTTCTAGGAGATATGCCATTTCTTGGATTCTCCTGGTAGGGTTCCTCTGAGATGACTTTCTGTCTCCAGATGTCTTAGAATCAGGGCTCTTCTGAGCTGAATACCCTCTCCATGACTGTCTTGCCTGGAAACAGAGATCTCATTCTCAAAACTCTTCTCTCTGCCAAGCAGGGAGCGGGGACGTGCTGGGAGAATTTCTGGCCTCTGAGATGCATTCATAGACCAGGACCTTCATTCACTCTGCCAGGGATCTCTCTGTCTAAGGACGGGAACCGTGCTCTGCATTTCCTTTAACATCTGATGTATCCCAAACGGTATCCAAGGTGCTGAGTCTTGGGACCCCCCCACACACATACATACACTTGGCTCGAGGTGTAACCCATTGGTGGGGAGCCAATTCTTTCATTCCTACAGGCTACCTGCACCCCCCCATCTCTCTATCAGTCTCCATTTAACTAGAGCAGGTTTTCCTTCATAGAGGGAATTATTTTTCCAGAGGTAGTTAAAAAAAAGTTTCATATCCTTCCTTGCTACTTTATATTTAGCACTGTAATCCTTTTCCAGAGCTTGTTGCTTAAGGCTTCAGTACATCTGGATGGCAGGGATTATTTTCCTATTGACACATAAATATCATACATATTTATAGGGTGCCATGTGATGTTTGGATACATGTATACATTGTGTAATGTTCAAGTCAGGATAAACATATCTATCTCCTCCAACATTCATTTCTTTGTAGTCGTAAATGTTCAGAAAACGACCGGATGCTTCATGAATTTGCATGTCATCCTCGCACAGGGGCCTTGCTGATCTCTGCATCGTTCCAGTTTTAGCGTATGTGCTGCCAAAGCAAGCACGGTGGCAGGGAGTCTTGTCTGTTTCGTTAGCATCTGTTTTCCAACACCTGAAATGATGTTGGATATGGAGTCAGTAAATATTTGTTCAATGGAGAAAACCGTTGGTGTGATGAATAGGTTTTAAATTTATGGAGGTCAGTTCATGGAATTATAGAGTGGTAACATTGAATGTGATAAAGATTCCCCAGTGTCTTGTTTACCTTGAAAACGTGGACTTTTTGAGAGCCAGTACCAGTGAGTGACAGACATTTGGACCATAACCTGGACTTTCCCTTTTCAATTCCAGTGTTCTTGGACTAGTATTTTTAGGGTTGATGGAAAATGGTAACCTCCCAGAATGACAAGTTATTTATATAGTTTTTTTGTACCCAGGCTTCGGTCTGATTTATGATGTAATAGAAGAATTAGGAATTAAAATCAAAAGGTTGAAACGGAAGATTAAATTTCTGAGCAAGACTTGAGAAAGATACAATTTATCTTTTGCCCTTTTTGAGTGATATTTTTGGGGTAAGTTTCTCCTCCTTCCTCCTACCCCAGTATCTTCTAAAATACAAATCAAAAACTGCGTAACTGAATTGTGCTTTTAAAATGCAATTTGTAGCTCAGGTCCTTGGTCCTTGGCAGGCTAAAACTTTCTGGTAGTGGAAAATTCCTTTTGTGTGTTATGGAGGATCTATGGTGCAGAATTCAAGCAGCCTTTAAGGACCCAGCAGAGACTTAGTAATACCCAGGTGCTTCCTTGCAACAATGTAGCAAGGTAAAAGTACAAGCAAGAAGGGAACTTTACACACTTTACTACCTGGCCCTCACTGAACATTGGATGCCAGGTCTTTTAATTTTATGAATGGAGTTATTGAGTTAAAATGAGTAGCTTTCCATATTTTTTAAAATAGAGTTCTTTACAGTTCCCTAAAACATAGGTTAAAAAAATAAATCTCCTTGGAATCAAAGTGCAGAGTGATTAATCATTATCTCACCTTTTTTTTTTTTTTTTTTTTTTTTTTTTTTTTTTTTTTTTTTTTTTTTTTTTTTTTTTTTTTTTTTTTTTTGGTGGTAGTGGTAGAGGTGGAGTTACCCAGCCCCAGGATATCTGCATTCAATTTCGAGTTTGCCCTAGACTTTAGCCTGTGCCATTAGTTGCACTGGGGAAGTCACGGCCGGCCCTGCTGTCTGTAAAGTCAGTGGACTTTCTGAGTTTATGTAAGTTCTATTTGTTGAGGCTCCATTGGCAGTAGAGCTTTGTATGTGCCATTATGAAGTGAACACTTTGAGCAAACCTTACCTACGTGACGCATGCAAACTTGTACCCCAAACTCTTATGTTTGTTAGGAAAGAGGCATCCATGTTTCCAGCAACTTAATCAAGAGCTAGACAGCCTTTCCCTGGTCCTTCATCCAGCCTGTCCTCTCGGCCTTACCTGGAGGGGAAAGTGAGACCAGCTCCATGCGCGTGGCAGCTCCTCAGCTATGGAGTTGAGCCTCTTCAGCCTCAGGCGGTTTTCTCAGTTATGTGCTTCCTCCTGACCAGGTCCTTGCACCCATCTCTAGATCAAATATTTCTTTTTTGGAAGTGCCTCTTGACATTTGTCCATAGTGAAGGCTGTGTTGCCACTAGTCGCCCAACGCCACATTGCCCTGTGCTGGACATCCTGAGTGACATCCGTGCCTGGCTTTTCTCCGCTCTGGTCATGGAGGTCATGTTTGGACAGGCATGCTGGCCCAGGTGAGAGGAAGCAGGGGTGAGAGGGTGGCCCCGGTTGGGGATCAGGCTGTATGAGCAGGGGCTGGGCTCAAGAGAGACCCTCTGGCCACCAGAAGGGGTGACACAGGGAACCCCACCAGAGCAGGCTCCTCTCCGTGAAGTGTGAGAACACGACATTTTGTTCCATTCAGGTGGGTTAGAGCAGAGGGTATCTTGAAGGCACCCAAGCAGATTACAACCCTCATGACTCAATTATATCAACCCTGAATATTAATAAATCAGCTTTTAGGGGGTATTTTATACCTAACTCTAATAGCCATTGTCTCTTCAAGTTCCCATTTTGCTTCAGTTGCCTTCAGTTCCTATTTTCCCTCCTGACCAGGTCCTTGCACTTGTCTCCTAGACCAAATATTTCTTTTCTAGAAGTGTCTCTTGACATGTCTCCACAGCTAGGATTGTGTTGCCACTGGTTACTCAAGGCTACATTGCCCGGTGCTGGCCAGCCTAAGCAACATCCAAGTCGAGGCTTTTGGAATTATAAGAATCTTTTCCCCTTCCATGAGGGAAATAAGGTTTTAGAAACTCTTTTCTAAAGTACTGATTTTTTTCCCCATCCATTATTAACCCTAATGTCTTCAAGGAAATGAAGATTAAGGAGTGTGGGCAGCTCTGAGGTTGACCAGCATCCTGGAAGCCTTAGATAACATCCTCCCCCATTCAGTGAGGACCAGGAGGCCAGAGGATGGGGAACAGCTTGCCTAATGTCCAGCTGTGGCAGGGAATAAACCAGGGCCCTCTCACATCCCATGATCTTTGGGGCACAGGAGTCTGAGGCCTTTCCAAAGAGGGTCCCAGTGCATGTTCACATCCAGTAGGGTAGCTGTGGTCCGTGCCCACTCTGCTTTGTCTGCCTGGTAGACAGGGTTTGGATTTCCATTGGTTCTTGATTGCTCTGCATCTATGTAGTTACTGATGCATACTTATTAAGTAATCATAAAAGGTAATACTTCATTTCAAAAGAAAGCAAATATCTGAATGTAACTCTTCAGGTAAACAGCATGAATTTCATGGAAGCAAAATCAGTGGTCTGCGTCTTTTTCATCATCCATATATCTGTTGAGCAGGATCCTGGATCTATAGCTTGCTACTAGCTGTGTTTAAGGGAGGTCCCAGATAAAGTTCTATGGCAGCTGTCAAGGTACTGTGCAGAGCCGACACATGTGTGTAGTCTTCCTGAATGTATCATCCTGCATTTACATTAGGAAAAGGAAAAGCAAGAAAAATAATTCAGATACTACCTGGAAATCACAAAGCAATGAGCAGCGAGGCCTGGCCTCAACCCAGAGGCCGGTATTGACTTTTGCTTTGCCCAGCTGTGCTGTACCCAGGATATGTGTTCATTTTCATCCAGCTTCATGTCACTGACTGACCACTGAAAATACTTTGGGTGGTAGTTTACCCCCAACCATCATGGCCTGTGGGTCCTGGGGGTCTAGGCAGGGGCTCGAGACTTTATAGAGGTGCCACGTGTTGATTGGAGCCTTCCAACTGCTCTATAAATGCAGGCTCAGGGGCTGTCTTTCCAATGCATGTGCTCACAATGCGTACGCGCACACACACACACAACAAACAAATACATGGATTCTTACAAATTGTTAAATTCATCAGTGTGTCGAGATGCATTTTCTCAATCAATAGAGACTGAAAATGGTAATTAAGTGCCATTTTTGTGAATTGGGTTTGAGAGTGAGGGTGCCATTTTCAACAAAGTTTAGGAAAATAAGTTTCTCTTGTAAACATTGAAAATTCAGGGATTATGGATATTCAGTTCTGACGCTATAGATGAGAATATTTATATGTATGTATTAGATGAATTGTGTAATTTTTACTTCCTGTCTGCCCGTAGGAAACACAGAAATAAAGCACAGAAATAGGAAACACAGAAATAAATATCATAAAATAAATATCAAAAAAATAAAGAAAAATATTCTGACAGTGTACTGAATTTTCTTATTCATATTTATGGCTAAACTCTACAGACTGAAAACTAAACATATAGCTAGAATACATGAAAATAGAGCATGAACTGATGTGTAAAAAAGATTTTTCAGTAGAATCTTAAGTTATATTTGCACAATATTTTAATTGGTTGGAAATCAATAGAAACGGCTTGCCAAGTGAACGAGGTCTAAACACGTCTGTAGCCTGGCCTTCAGTTCTTTTCCAGGTAAGCGTGTGTAAGACTTTGGCCTTTGCGCTTCCATTAGAAACTTTCAGGAATAGAACTGTCTATTTTTTTCCTCACAGGGACTCAGGCTGCCCTTGCTTAATCATATGTGACACACGCCTCGGACACACGGCTATTCCTTCCCTCACAGGGCGTACCTTCCACATACAGCTGAACGGAAGGGAAGACATGCATACTTACACGGCGCTTACACGGGTCTGTGCAGAAAGGATGGGAGTGGGTGTGTCCTGCACACAGACACAGTGCACATCTCATGTCCTTAATATGCCAGAATAATTCAGTGAAGCGAATCCAGTGTCCTCTTTAATCTCTAATTAACATAAAGAAGACACTAGATGGTGCTGTAAACTAAGAAGTGTATTATTCATTAGGGAGGTATGCTGGGGCTGAAGTTAAACCCTCCCCACTCGCCCCACCTCTCTCTCTCCCCTCCTCCTTTTCTAGTTCCGCTCACCTCGCCTCGGTTTATGGAAAACATTCATTCGTCATGGTTGACGAACCAAATGCGAATTTGTTTCACTGAATTTACTTCAGAACTTAAACTAAGCCTCAGTTTACTAATGACAGTGAAACACGAAGAGATGTGAATTTGAGATAAGATGAGCTATTCAAATATTTGGGGCAAAGTCCATGCCTGGTTTCGGACTGAGCTATTTAAGGAAGGAAAGTAACTATTAATAACTAGATTGACAGCCATGTTTTTTTGACCTATATTTGGGTAGTAAATACATCCTTACAAATCCACATGAGGTGAATTTTTATATATAAAATAATTTCCCCTTTCTTTTCTTATTCTTTCCAGAGGGGCAGCTTCATGAAAATATTTTTGCGTTAGGTCAGCATTGAATAGATACTGAATCTAAAACATTCATTTCTAGAAGCATCAGTTTGTCTGATTCTCCCACTTCTATTAGCTGGCAGAAAGCCTTTCACAAAAGGGCAATTATTGATCCACTCGGATTTTTTGGACGAGAAAAGAATTTAGTTGTTGGCTACGTGTGTGACAGGAACACACAGGGTCCTCACTGAGCTGGACCAGCTGACGTAATATAAGCCGTATGGAATGTTTGCAAGAACGGAATGTGATTTCAGTAATATCCTAGTCTGTACTAGGATAGTTTTTAAAAATGTGGTGCCAAATATGAAGAAGTATCCTTAAATCAGCCTTTAAAAAATCCTGCTAAGAAAGTTTCATTTTGGGTTCACATTTGAATTTAAGAAAGTTTAAATAAAGTCAGATAACTGTAGCAATTTTATTACCAAAACAGACAAAAAGCGAATTGATCCCACAGGACGTTTTAAAAATTGATTCTAAAGGAGGGCATTTTCGATTCTTTAAAAAGTTTTATTTTTGCCCTAAGAACTTCGGAAAGTATGCAGGTTTGAGGCATCCAGATAGAGTGGTTAGATTTGATTTGTGAAAATTACAGCCTATGAAGTGAAGGTTATCAGATTAACCTGGCTTTGTTTAAAGATACCCAATTACATGTATTAAAGTGGAACGTCATTGTGCAACTAGCCACCTCAGAAGAGGTAGATGCCTCCTGAGGACACGGTCGCCCTCTGTTCTGGCCTCCTTCCACCTTGTGTTTACTTTGGATGATGACAGAATTGCTTCGCGTTTGCCCTGACTGCAGAAGGGACCCAGGAATTACCTGGTTGACCCAGAGGAGGAGCAGGAGCCAAAGGACCAGCAATACCAGGGGCTGCCACTAGGGGTGGGCACAGCTGGGGGCTGTCGGGAAATATCCAGGATAAAAATCACTGCCCCTGGAAATCCACCAGAGGGAATGGAAACATTTTTATTTTCTCAGAAGAGACAAGAGCAAGAACTGTGTTGCCATTTGATTTCTGAAGGAGGAGGAGAGGATGGGAGCAGGGGCCTTTGTATCCTGCCAGAGATTCTCCTGTCTTTAAACACTTGCCGAATGCCCCTCCGTGCAGAGCGCCCCTCAGCCCAGGTGTGCAGGTGGTGAGGCGCACATCACAGCCTGCGTCACCAGACCCGACTCCATGATAACAGTGGTCTTTTCCTTTCACCTGGTATTGATTCTTAAAAGGGCCTTTAAGATAGGAATACCAAGCCGTTAACACGGCTAGTAAGGAGCAGCACGTGTCCTTCATTGTGTCACAGAGCGTAGATGAAGCCGCTGCGACCATGTCAATTCAGTGTGGTCGTGTAGATGAGTGGCATTCATGACGCAAGCCTTCTAGAACTTTCCCGAAGCCCTTGTCTGAGAACGCTAGTGTAACGTACAGTTTCCCTCACAATGGACGCTCTGAGGACCTGGTACATGCAGGACTGAGGGCTTTTCATTGGCGGCCAGCTGTCCCTGGACAGCCGTTCCCCGCCGTGGGTGGCTTTGCCAGGTGTTGCTCCAAGAGGGCCTGGGGGATTTCTCCCAGGCCACGTGGCCCTCAGCAGGCGCGGGGGGGGGGGGGGGGGGGGGGGGGGGGGGGGGGGGGCTGCAGGCGCCATGCTGGCCCCACGGGGCCTTGGTTTTCCGTCGCCCAGTTCTAACCCACTTACGCCTCCACCCCCAGCTATGAACACAGGTCCTGCCTGCTGAGCCCACACGTCCTCTGGGTGACATTTAATTATTGCTTATACAGTAACTATTAGTTATTGATCCAGCACTTTTGCCCTTTAGTGTCTAGCCACAGGATTAATATTTGACTGCTTATCAGCTGAGCCATGGTGGCTGCCCCTTCCTCCTCCCCCTCCTTCCTGCACCCACAGGCCTTGGGCGTGCGGTCCTTTGAACCCGCAGCCCCCCTCGCTCTCTCAGCACGTCCCTGCCCCCTCCAGCCTTGTCCTCTCCCCTGGCCGACCTTTGCACTTGCCCTCTGTGCTTCATCCCGGCAGAGACTACATGGATCAGACATCGCCGCCTCACTGCTGTCTGTCTGTCCTTCTCATGACCTTGGCGTGACTTGCCTAAGCCCACCAGGTGCAACTTCCCCTGTCAGCCCCCCATCAGAGCCCCTCTTGGGGCACCATTGCTTGGAGGGTAAAGACCAAATCAGAGGGGTTCCGGGGCCCTTGCTTCTGCCCAAGTCTTTCCCGTACTATGCCGTCCCCACCCTCCACCCACACCAGAGACCCAGGTGCTGACCACTGGGCCACCCTGTCCTTGTCCGCCCTCTGCTGCATGCCAGCTGCCAAGCCTTCTTCGGGCTGGGTTTTGCTGTCCTTTGTTTCCTTACGCCCTTTTACAAGAGACCAGGGAGCCTCAAGCAAAGGCCATCCGGACTGCTGTTGTTGGTGCTGGGGACTGGACCCGGGCCTCAGGCCTGCCACGCACATGCTGCACCCTGAGCCACCCACCTCCCCAGCTCACCGCTGAGACTTTGTGCAAGGAGCAGAAGAGGCAGGGAGGTCCAATGTTCCAGAAAGATCCAGGGGCTCATTCACTGCATACACACCTGGCGAGGTCAAACAAGTGGCTCAACTTGTTTTCAAAGTCAAGGTTCTCTGCGTGCTGCTTCTGTGATCTTTTTTCTTTTTTTTTTTTTTTTTTTGCGGTACCGGGGATTGAACGCAGGGGCGTTTTACCTCCGAGCTACACCCCCAGCCCTATTTTTTATACTTTATTTTGAAACCGGGTCTCATGAAGTTGTGGAGGGCCTTACTAAGTAGCTGAGGCTGGCCGCGAACCTGGATCTTCCGGTCTCCGCCTCCCAAGTACTGGGATTACAAACGAGTGACACCACACCCGGCTTGCTTGTGTGATCTTGACAGTGACCGGCCCCTCCAGGCACATCTCTTCAGCTAGTTAACTGGTTAATAGTCATGACTTTGTTATTTTATAAGAAATAGATGAAACAAGCCGGGCATGGTGGTGCACGCTTGTAATCCCAGTACTTGGGAGGCTGAGACCGCAGTATCTGGGTTCGCGGCCAGCCTCAGCTACTTAGTGAGGCCCTCCGCAACTTAGTGAGAACCTGTTTCAAAATAAAGAATAAAATAGGACTGGAGGTGTAGCTTGGAGGTAGAATGCCCCTGTGTTCAATACCCAGTACCACAAAAATAAATAAATAAATAAATAAATAAATAAATAAATAAATAAAAAATAAATATTCACCTCACCTAAGTAGCACACCTGCAGAGCAGTAGCTAGTCATGTGTTAATGTAAAGACTGAGTACCACGGCACAGCCAGCTGACACACACAGTCAGCCAGCAGGGCCCCTGTGTGCCCACCCGCCCTTTCTGGGTGTTTCCCGTCTTGCTCTTGGCCTTGCCCTCGTCCGCCTTGCCCTCCGCTGTGAAGATGGGCTTCCTCGGGCTCAGGCCCCAGAGGGGCAAGGGCGGCTGGCGGGCACGTGCTCAGCACTCGTGTCAGGGTTGGTTGGTGCCACTCCGTTCCTTTCTCTTTGTCGCACTTCCAGGATCCCAAGGAAGGGGTAGTCTGACTGGCCTCATGAGGGCTCAGTGCCAGTGTCTACCTGGAGGACAGCGGGCCACACTGTGCGTCCTGGCTGTGCACAGCTGCCCCACAGCAGGGAGAGGTGTGGAAGGAGGGGTGTGGCTCCTGCTGTAGAAGCCCCTGGAAGTGCGGTTGAGCCAGCCTCTGGGACAGCAATAATTGTTAATAAACAATTGTTAATAAATGCAGCACATCTGGCTCCTTGGAGACATTTGTACTTCTTCCAGTTATGTTCTTTTGTCTCTTATGTAGTATTTAAAAGATATCGTTGAGTTTGGGGACTTGATGCCCCAAGATGCCCATTTGGGTGTGGCCCCTTCCACCGCTAACCTGTGTTTCGCTCTTGTCTTTCCATGCGCAGAGGATGATCTGGACCTGGAGGTGCTGGTGAATGATATGAACGCATCCCTGGAGAGCCTTTACGCAGCCTGCAACATGCAATCGGACACCGTGCCCCTCCTGCAGAACGGCCAGCATGCCCGCGGCCAGCCGCCAGCCCCGGGCGCTCGGCCCCTGCAGCCACAGGCATCCCCCAGGCAGAGAGTGCAGCGCTCCCAGCCGGTGCACATCCTTGCCGTCAGGTGGGGCCCCAGGGCTAGAGCCGCAGCAGAGGGGACTGCTCTACTCCTCACGTGGTGCTGGGAGGGGGCTGTGCAGAACCAAGGGCAGATGATTCCTTCCATCTTCTAATAAGGAGGGGTGACTACATCTCAGGGTGCATTTCAAGACCCCCTCAGGGCCCCTGATGGATGCCTGAGACCTAGGACAGTACTCAATGCTATACATACTGTTTTTTCCTATATGTACATACCTGTGATAAAGTTTAGTTTATCAGTTAGGCACAATAAAAGCCAAGCGTGGTGGCACACACTTGTAATCCCAGTACTTGGGAGACCGAGACAGGAGGATTATAGGTTCGAGGCCAGCCTCGGCTACTTAGTGAGGCCCTCCGCAACTTAGTGGGACCCTGTTTCAAAATAAAGAATAAAATAGGGTCAGGGGTGTAGCTCAGAGGTAGAATGCCCCTGGGTTCAATCCCTAGGACCACAAAAATAAATAAATAAAAATAAGTAAATTAGGCATAGTAAGATATCAACAGCTAATAATAAAATAGAAAAATTGCAATGACATACTGTAATAAAATTGCCAATGTCACCACTTTTGCACTTTGGGGCCATTATTAAAGAAATCCAGCCGGGCGTGGTGGCGCACACTTGTAATCTCAGTACTTGGGAAGCTGAGACAGGAGGATCGCAGGATCGCAGCCAGCCTCAGCTACTTAGTGAGGCCCTCCACAACTTAGTGAGACCCTGTTTCAAAATAAAGAATAAAAAAATAGGGCTGGGGGTGTAGCTCAGAGGCAGAATGCCCCTGTGTTCAATTCACAGTACTGCAAAAAAATAAAGAAATCCAGGGCCGCCTACACAAAAGCACTGTGGCATGTGATGGAGTGCTGATCACTTAGACCCCGCCATCCTTTCACCCAGGTCCTCTTTGCCTCCAGAAACTTCTGAGAGGCTTCTTTCCCATCTGACACCGCGGGTCTTCTGTAGACCTGACAATTGCCCTGCCCCAGATGGCCGCTCTTACCTGGAAAGATGGAGGGCGCTCTGGGCTTCCAGTGTTTGCCCATCTTTGTTCTCTGGAGTGTCTTCCCTGTTCCTGTCTCCTACTCAGTGAAGTTCATGGGGAGAGACTCATTTCTCCAGTGAGCTTGTCAGGTTCTGGGTGTCGGTCAGCCCATCCTAGTCAGCCTTGAGGTGACCTGAGAAGTCACATTGTTTGTGTGGCACTGGTGCCGCTGCCTGCAGGTGGGCCAGGCAGAGGATGGTGCTATCAGAAAGCCTGGCTCCTTGCTGGAGTCTTGCCCAGCACCTCAAGTCTCACATTCTGGCCAAATGTGGCCTTCATGTGGCCTGAGACGCCTGTACCTGGTCCCCCAAGACAGCCGGGGCCCCTGCTCTACAGGCAGCAATGCCCTCTGCCCATGAGGCGCCAGGACTGGTGCTTGGCCTGCCTCTTCTCCCTGATGTTTTCTCAGAGACATAGTATTGTCTCTTGCTGTCGGGGGCTTTAAACGATGGTAAGACCCCTAGAGAATCCCCCACGATGGATTTTGTAGAGTGAGAATCTGTCCGTTGCTGACCATGTGGGGCTCAAGAACTCCTTGTGGATTAACGGGCGTAATTCCCACTAGAGCCCAGAAGTAGGCTGCGTGGGTTTCCCTCCATGCCCAGAGGCCGAGGTACAAAGAGGATGTAACCAGGCTTGCTGCAGGGGGCGGGGAGCCAGTGCTGGCCCCTGGCTGAGGGCCTCGAGCCTCCTGCTGGGTGCAGAGTCCACGGAGCCTGGCCCGCACTGCAGAGGAGCTCAGGTGGTCCCCACACTCAGAGGGGCTGGGCCAGGAAGGGGCAGAGGCAGCCTGTGGGAGCACAGGGAACCTGGTGTGTTCTCAGACACAGGATGAGCCGGGCAAGGGTGCAGAAAATAGGAGCTGCCTCTCCCTCTCAAGCCCGCACATTTTTGCCCCCATCCCTGACAGCCTGAATCTCAACCCCCCCCCCTTGGTAGTTACCGTCCTCTGTGATTACAGGGGACGTCTACTTTTATTGTGTGCCTTTTTAATGGGGATGTTTTTCATCATTGGGTAATGCCCCTTAGTTGTGCTTTAGGCAATATCTATAAACTCTAGTATAAAGTAAAAAATATTATTAAAAATTAAATATAAAGATTTTTAAATTTAGAAGGGTTTTAAATTTAAAGTTGCTCAAAGCAATCTTATGAAGAAGGAAGCTTTTGTGGACATCTGGAATATCAGAATGTCTGTATCTTGTTCTATAAATTGAAGACACCACTGTGGTTCTTTGGGGTGAAGTCACTGGTGGGCCGTGGGCTGGGACGTGCGGGAAGTGGCCTGACCCAGTGCCCTTCCGCCTTGCTCTATACGACGAGGGTCAGACACTTCGGGGATGCTCTCCCAGACCAAAGTTGTTGTGGGAAGAGTATAATTTGTTAACAGTAAAAGCAGACTTTCTGGCCTGTTGTCAAGGCATGATAGGAACGGCTCTTCCACACGTCCCACACCGTGCTCTTCATGCCACACGAGTTCTGGTATTTTAAAATCAGCGCATCATTTTCTGGCCTACATGGAACGGCTAGACAGGTATTCCTTTAAAATCAGAGTATGTTGGTAAAGAGAAAACAAGTAAAATGGTCACCGAGCAAATTCTCAAATGGCAACCCTCCAAGGAAGGCTAACGGGTCATTGATTTTATTTGATTGTAAAAATAGTCAAAAAATTATTTGAAGCCAGCCTATACCAGGGGTTCCTGAGGTGTATTTAAATAAGGAGAAGGATCAGGAAAGCCACCCCAGGTTTCTTTCCCTTTCAGAAGGGAGGGTCCGTGCACTGCACGGACAAGCCTCAGGGATGGGTGCAGGAAGGCCAAGAAGGGATGGGCAGGAGGTGGCTGGCCAGACTCTGGGGAAGAAAGGCACAGGGCCTCTTGCATTATTCCTGCCCTGACTCGGAGCCTGATTTCTCTGTTTTCATAATTGCACTGATGTGTCATCCTGTGTGTTTTGCTTCATTGTATGACCCGTGAGCTCTGCACTTTGCAGGGAAGGGAGGGGCGGCCCTGGAGAAGCGCCAAGGAGTGGAGAGAGTTGAATTAGAGAGGTGTTTCCAAGCCAGGTGCTCCAGGAGGGTGGCTGCATGAGGCCTTTATTTCCAGCTAATCCAGTATCAACTACCTTCCTGTATAAATACGCATTCATTCCAGAGCTCAGATGAAGACCCATAAGCCTCCCCTGGCATGTTCATTCGGTTAGATAAAGGTTCATTTCGAGGACATTGAAGAATCTCTGTTCTCATGAAAATGCTCTTATTCACAAAACCTTTTCACATACATTCATTGAACAAACGCCAACTGCGCATCCTGGGCTGAACACAGTGTGAGATGTGAGCATGTGCAGGGCTGTAAACACGGCTCCATCATCCCCCAGTGGCTGATGAGCAGGGAATTGAGACCCACTGGGTCTGAGAATGACAGCCTTGCTTTTATTTTTTTATTTTATTTTATTTTTTGTGGTGCTGGGGAATGAAGCCAGAGGCATTCTACCTCCAAGCTACATCTCCAGCCCTACTTTATTTTTCATTTTGAAACAGAGTCTCGCTAGGTTGATGACAGTCTCACTACTCTCTGAGGCTGGTCTCAAACCTGCAATCCTCCTGTCTCAGCCTCCCAAGTACTGGGATTACAGGCCTGCGCCACCACACCCGGCTAGCTTTTACTTTTAGTCATGGGAAAATATACGTACACATTTTAAAGTGTACAGTCCAGTCGTGTTGATGTACACTCAGAATTATCTAATCTACAGAATGTTTTCATCTTTCTTGGGGGGGTGGCACTGGGGATTGAACCCAGGGGCATTCTACCTCCAAGCTACACCCCTAGCCCTATTTTTTTTTTATTTTGAAACAGGGTCTCTCGAGGTTAATGAGAGTCTCACCATTTTCTGAGGCTGTCCTCATACCTACAATCCTCGTGTCTCAGCCTCCCAAGTACTGGGATTACAAGTGTGCACCACCATGCCCAGCTAGAATGTTTTCATCTTATGAAACTGAAATTCTGAATCCACTAACTAGCACCTCCTGTCTCCCTTCCCCTTAGCCCCTGGCAACAAGCATCCCACTTCCTGTAAGTTCAGCCACTTTACAAACTTGATGCAAGGGGAATCATCCAGCATGTGTCTTTGTAACTGACTTATTTCACTTGGCATAAATAATGCCTTCAAGGTGTGTCCATGTTGTGGCATGTGTGAAAACCCCCTTTCTTTTTAAGGCTGAACAATATTCTCTAGTCTGGATAGGCCACCCCTTTTGCTCTTCCACCCATTCGTTGATGCTCACTTGGGTTGCTCCCCGCTTTTGGTTATGGGTGCATTAGTATCTATCTCAGTTCTTGGAGACACAGACCCAGAAGTAGCAGGGCTGGGTCACGTTAGGAATGGCAGATTTTAACCAGCATTCATCTCCTTCTTCTTAGGCGCCTTCAGGAGGAAGACCAGCAGTTTAGAACCTCGTCTCTGCCGGCTATCCCCAACCCGTTCCCTGAGCTCTGCGGCCCTGGGAGCGGCCCTGCGCTCACACCCGGCTCCCTGCCTCCGAGTCAGGCTGCTGTGAAGCAGGTGAGTGTGCCCTGGCTCACCTGTAAGGTCTGGGCTGATGTGCAGTGCATCAGTGGCTGAGAAGGGAGGAGAATCGTGAGCTCTTCTTTTCTCATTGCTACTGTGCTTGTTGTCTTAGGAGGCTTTTAAATTTACTAGCCAAAATTCAACTTACTAAGTTAGGGATGTGTTGATATGCTTTCCAAAGAGTGTCATAACTGTCACTAAAAAAAAAAAAATGAATGATTTGGAGCTAAAAGATGAACTTCAGTTCTTTGAAAGAAATTTCACTAGCAAATCGTCCCCATTACCCAGTAATTCTGGGTGTGAAAACACTGGATTTACTCTGGCACCTGAACTTCAGTAGAGGATAGTTGAAGAGTTTCCATCTTGTGATCTTGACTTTAAATATGACCTGCTCAAAGCAGAAGAATTTTCACTTGAATCAGAAGGAGATAGCCAATGATTTTGCATTTTTTCCTTTAAAGTAGGTCTGTGAAGTAGATATTATATAGCCATCGTCTTCATGTGAGAAAATGTCAGATGGCCAGTCACCTTATCAGAGAGGAATTGGCAGAGAGGTATATAGGCAGCACCTTCCTCCTGATGGGCGGGGCTTGGAGCGGGATGGGTCCTGGCTCTGCAGGTGACATGGTCATGCTGTCCTTCAGGATGGTGGTGGGGGGTGGTAACTATGACAGTGACAACACCTGGTACTTACTGAGTGACTTCTGTGTGGGAGGTAATGTTCTACATGGCTTATATGTTCATTTGTTTATTTATTGATGTGCTCATTGATTTCTCATACGAACCAACCCTATAAATTAAGTACAAGTGTAATTATCTCTGCCCTGCAGCAGAGGAAACTGAGGCCAGTAGGAGTGGCAGAGCTGGGTGTGACCTGACAAGACCCAGAGCCTGGAAGTATACCCATGATATGGGCTCCCTGCGACCTTGACTTTCCTGTCAAGCAAATGCAGTTCATAAGATTCTCTGCTTTTGTTGTGAACTCATCCCTTCTCCCTACTCGCTCCCCACTGGCTGTATTTGCTCTTCTCAAGCATGGTAGACCAGCTGTCCTGTTCTCTGCATAGCTTTCCATCCTGGTCATGCAGGGTCCAGGCTCCTGGGGACAGCCTGTGAGCGTGGGTCCCACTGTGACACATGCCTCCCAGGCAAGCTGCATTACAGCACCGTCAAAACTTAGAAGGTGAGCTCACTGTTCCTTGTCTGGGATCCAGCGCTGGCCTAGCTGCGGCACGTTGTCACATGCCCAAAGCGCATCTGGGACGTCTACCTCCTTGGTGACCTTCTGCTTCAAATAAGGATCCAGACAAGCTGTCTATGGATTTGTTGCTGAGGTTGTTTACAAAGTTTCCCATCCTAAAATAAGACCATGAAAATATTATCTGGCCCTGTCAGTGATTGGCAAGAAAACTGGCCTCCACCCCCGGGCATTGTCCAAATTTGTAACAACAAGGAAACCCAGGAATTGGGCCTGGTTTCTGCTTTTCTCGGGATCTGAGTGGGTTCCCCATGGGAACATTGCACTGGTACCTGTGTTTGTTGCCCGAATTCTCTCAGCTGGTCAGAAGGAGCAAGAGCAGAAAGGGTATTTCTCACTTAGCACTTCTTATAGAGGCCATTGGTTCTCTGTTGACGTTTTAACCTGTGTGAAGGGGCTTGTCTCCACCCGTGACTCCCGTCTGACCCCTGGTCTCCTGGGAAATGCCTGGCACTGGCTCTGCTATAGTGCGTACCCAGCCATCTGCGAATGGCTTTTCATGGAGGATCAGGGTGGGAGAGGCTGCTGGGCAGGGGAGTTTGGGTTCCATTTTTTTTTTTTATTTTCCTGAGGGAAAGCAAAATCTGATATTCTTCATCCTTTCCTATGAAATCAAAGAAGTAACCCAGAACCAGGATCCAGATGAGTTCCGAAGTAGGTAAAGCGTTCTCAGTGCATCCTACCTATATAAAGTTCTCCCCAGAACTCAACCATCCTAGGAGAAAAGAAAGTCTAAAGCTTTCTGGAAGGTCCCTGGGGACAGCAAGGCAACCAGAGGCCTACAGGGCATGTCAGTGGATTCCCCAGGAAGATTCATGACCAAGGAGGGGGAAGAAAAAGAAAGTCGAGATATCTAAACATTCATGGGAAAGGAGAAATCCTTCTTGCCCATGGCTTAGTAGCAGAAGCATTCTAAAATCCCTGCTTAAAGCCGGGCGTGGTGGCGCATGCTTGTAATACCAGTACTTGGGAGGCTGAGACCAGAGGATCCGGGTTTGCAGCCAGCCTCAGCTACATAGTGAGGCCCTCTGTAACTTAGTGAAACCCTGTTTCAAACTAAAGAATAAAAAATAAGACTGGGGGTGCAGTTCGGAGGTAGAATGCCCTGGGTTCGATCCCCAAGTGCCACACAAAAAAAATCTCTGCCTAGGTAAGCCATAGCCCTTCTTCCACTTGGCTCTGGGTTTCCTTTCTGAGGGGTCCCTTGGTGGCTGCTGAGTGGGGCAGGAGTGGTCTGGTGCAGGAGCCAGGATCCCAGTGTAGTGTAGATTGCTGCAGTGTAGACTTGTCACACAATGTCAGCTCCCCAGACTGTGAGTCAGTTGGTCGTGGAGTGTAGACGGACACTTCCCCCATGGGACACCCCTGGAGCCGGCCCCTGTGACTGCAGACCTCTAGCACCCCAGAACCAAGTGTGGGGCAGCGACTGAGCAGCGTCAGGTCCACACTGCCCTCCTGCAAGCTCACAGGCGTCTCAGTTCCTCCTGCACCCGGGGCCTGGCTCCTCTGCAGACCTGCCGCGGCATGCTAGATGCGAGCTCAGCGACCTGCAAAGGCTGGTGGCCGAGGGACTCGATGAACACTGCAGGGGAGCAGTCATAGGGAGAGCAGAGCCCACAGCTCTGCCCCTCCCAGCATCCCGTGGAATTCCTCCGGCTCGCTGGCTTCAGCTGTCACCCCATTCGGTGCCAGCTCCTCTCAGACCCTGCGTCTCAGAGCTGCTGTGGTGTGGGCCCCCCTCTCAAGGAGCTTAGCATGATGCTGAGAGAGTGGCACGCTTCCCAGGACAAAGGCAGCGGGAGGAGCTGGTGGTTGAGGGCTGCCGTGATGTGCAGAAACAAAGGAGCTGTCATTCTACGCAGAAGCATGGGGAAGCATTCTTACAAGCAACTCTGTCTCTTTTCCGGAGCTCCCAGAGGCACAGCAGCCACAGGGCAGGCTCTGTACTCTTCAGGGAGTAAGGGACTGCTGTGGCTGAATTCCTGGCAGGTGCATACTTGGGGCTCAACTGGGTCCTCTTTGTGATTGGCAGGAACAGCTGAGTTTCATGCTAGAATCTCTGATCCTCTAGCTGGGGGACACTGAAACCGACCAAGGGGGACAGCTGCTTTTAATCCGAGATCACCACCCGGGACACAACCATCTGACGGCCCCTGGTTCCTTCCTGTCTGGCTGACCTTGGCTTCCTCAGACTTCCCAGGCTCTGCTGCTCCCCTGGGCCTGGGGTCCCACCCAGGTGCTTGATGGGGCAGCTCTGGCCTCTCCAGCTCCACCGGGGCTTGTTATCTCCCCTCTTGGCGGCACCTGCACTGTCGCTATCCCAACTACAGGTTAGGGCCTTGTTGATCCGGCAGCCAATGGGACAGACCTTGGTTGGGAGCGACTGGAGGCTGGCCCTGCGAGCCCAGGCACTCAACTCCAGCGACACGACCACCACTCGCCCATGGGTCCCCGGTGCTCTGGTTGGTGGTGAACACCGGGGGAAGCTGCCTAGCTGCTGCGCTAGACTCAGGCTTCTTGGGGTTTCTGTTTTGTCTTACTGTATTTTTATGAATTTTATATGCCAGAGTCTTTTGATCTTGCATTTATCTAAGATTGTGCTCTATGGCTTTGCACCTGAAGTGAGATCGCTCACAGAACTCTTGATTCATGGGAGTTAAAAGAAAGTACAGTCACATCAGTGTCTGTGAGGTTGGCTCCATGACCCCCAGGGACACCAAAACCCACGGAGGCCCAAGTCCCTCAGGTAACCTGTCAGTGTTTGCATAGAACCTCCTGCAGACTTTGCCATCTCTAGATCACTTATCTTCTCTAATATAATGCAAATGTTATGTAACTACTTCTTATATGCAGTTAAAGAAAACATTTTTTAGCTGGGTGTAGTCCTAGCACTTGGGAGGCTGAGGTAGGAGGATCACAGGTTCAAGGCTAGCCTCAGCAGCTTAGCAAGACCCTCTGCAACTTAGTGTGAGACCCTGTTTCAAAATAAAAAATAAAATAGGGCTGGGGGTATAGCTTGGAAGTAGAGTGCTCCAGGATTCAATACTCAGTACCCCCCATATACACAAATAAATATGTATACATTTATTATCTACATATATATATATATGTATATATATGTAGATAGATGGATGTGTTTGTATGTATATTTATCCACAGTTGGCTGAATCCTTAGATGCAGAGCTAGAGTTTACGGAGGGTGGACTATAGTGTTTGTAGTTGGTGTTAGAGGAAACATCCCCTGTGCCAGGAGAGCGAGCATGGACAT
Source organism: Glis glis (assembly GCA_004027185.1). Taxonomy (NCBI): domain Eukaryota; kingdom Metazoa; phylum Chordata; class Mammalia; order Rodentia; family Gliridae; genus Glis; species Glis glis. Next base: position 64,005 of record PVJS01000487.1, on the reverse strand, counting down.
GGGGACAGTATAAACTTACACAATGTCTGTTAGTGGTTTCAAGTCTTCCTTAGTTGTCTTAAAGCCTATGGGTGGATCTTATCTGAAGAAACAGCTTCTATGAAAATCACTCCATCATTTATTTATTAGGATCTAATCTTATTTGGTGATTTAATTTATCTAAGTCATTTAATAACAGCTCATAATTTATTTATCAAAAAATGCAAATGCCTCCGATTTCTTTTGGAGTACTAAAGTTCTTTCCTCCAGAGGGTAGTGAAATTTAATCAGTCAGTATCAGGACACTGGATGCTCGTGGTAAAAATCAATAAGGCATTTTTAACTGCTTTGTGACTCATTTGAAAGAGACAAGCCGCGGTGGGCATGGACGATCACTATAGCAAAGATCTCTGAGTCACGAGGCTGCATGTGGGACACTGGTGGTGTGAACCCTGCAGCCGGTGCCACTGGACTCCCTGGTGAGACTTCCTTTGCTACCAGTGCCTCAGTGGACCCAGGCCACGCAGGTCTCCTTTGCGTCAAACCAGCCAGGCCCTTCTCTGCCCTGCTTACCTGCCCAGAGCTCAGCAGGACACACACTGGCAAGGCTTCCGAGTGCCTACTGCATGCTCAGCCAGTGCCAGCCACAAACACACAGCAGAGCCCTGCAGCACCTGCTCTCCAACCTACAGAAGCCAGACACCTCCAGAGCGGCAGCCAGCGCCCGAGGGCTGTTCTGGGTCTAATGGGTGCCTGCGACCAGGCCAGGCCTTTGTCTTTTTGGCCGGCACTTCTGAGCTGAGCATATGGCTTTCTGGGGTGCCTGGAACTGGCTGAAGGTCAGGGTTGGGGGACACTGTCAGGGCAGGAGGGACACTCTGGCACGGCTTGCCCTGGTCCAGGCCCAGGTAATAAGAGATGAATACCAGAGATGCCTCCACACACGCACACACATGTGCACACACACACACACACACAAACACACATACATGCACAGACACGCACACATGCACAGTGCTGTGATTCCAGCAGGGGGGTTGACTCCTCTGCCCCCACGCTGCTGACTGCCTCCCTCTGTTGTACCCATGTAATGCCACAGGAGAGACGAGGTTACCTGGGACGCCACTAACCTCCCAAGAACACAGAGCGAGGTCAGCCAGGCTCCCAAAGGCCAAGGGGGAAGCAGAGCGCTCTTGAGGACAGCTGACATTTGGGCCTCAGGACGTGAGGCCCAGTGAAGGACTCGTCCCACAGGCGTCCCCAGCCTGCCGCTCCACACCTTCCTTTCCTCATGTAGGAGGGGCTCAGCTCAGAGGCATCAGGAATTGGAAGGGGAGCAGCACGCCAGGGCAGGGGGCTGAGAGGCCACGGCCCCTGGCAGCCCCAGCTGACCATACAGAGTTGTCAGGTCTTGGGATGACGGTTTCAGAGAAATCAGAATTCACGCTCGTGAAATCCGAGCTCTCCGGATTTTGTGTGTATTTTATAAAACCAATGTACAGGCCACGGCAAGCAGCTCTGCAGTCAGATATTTCTCCCACAGGCACACCTCCTGAATTCACATGGAGACAGAGGCTGTGGCCTGAGGAGGAGGTCTGGCATCGCCGTGGCCTCCCAGCACCTGGCCCACAGTGGTACTCACTGATGGAGCACAGGAGCTGGTGTCCAGAAAGGGCTCGGCAAGCCTCAGTGATGGCCTCCTATATGAACAGCTGGAAAAATGTCCCAAAAAGACAGGAGCCGTGGCTCTAGTTGCTGGCGAGAGGTAGAGAAGGGCTGCTTCCAGTCGGGCATAGTCGCTGGAAACTTGTCCCAGATGAAGGGACCAGGTCCTGAAAGACCATGGGAGAGGAAATGAGAATGGCTAAAGATCATTTGGTGATACACGTGGATGAGGGGTGCCTGCTAGTCTTTGGGGCCAGGGACAGCGCAGGGAGGTGCCCCCAGCTTCTACGAGGATGTCCTCCCCTGCAGCGTCTTCCAGGGCAGGGCTGCTCTTCCTGCAGTCGAGGCTGGACAAGATGAAGCACTTTGGCTGGAATTCCTCAGCCAGCTCACCGTGCAGGAAAGGAAGGCGCTTGGCCCAGGTGCACCCAGGCCTCCTCTGTGTGTCCCTCGGAGACCTCAGCACTCTGCTGGGCTTCAAGAAGACTTCTGCTCAGATAGAAGCACCATCCCAAGTGCCCACACACTGGCGTTGGCTGCTGAGGCTTTGGGTAAGGGGTGTGAGCTCAGCACCCACTTCTCAGGAGCCCCTTGTTCTGAGGAGGGGTGGTGGAAAGCTTTACTTACCAGGGAGCTTTGTCATGGCACCAGACATACTTGGTAAAGGCCACGGTGGAGGAAGACCCTGGGAAGGAGGCCCCGGGCCTCTCCAGGACTGTACTGTTGGGAGCTGCTGCTCCTCAGATGCCCCAGCCTGGGCCGGCGAGGGACTCCATGTCAGACTGAGAAGGACGGGGTACCCACGCTGGGGCCAGAGTACAGCCGGGTACCATCAATGGTAGCCATAGAAGTAATGCAGCTGCTGTATTTATGAAGCCCAGACTCTGTGCTTCACCTGGATGCGTTTGGCTGCAGGGAACCAAAAACCTGAACCTGACTGGCTTCCGTGGTGGTTAACAAACTCACCCTTCACAGCGCAGGCTGTCAGGGGCAGGGGGCCATACCCACTGTGGCCTTCTGCTGTGTCGTAGACTTTGCACCATGTCCACGGCCATAGCCGGTAAGAACAGAGCTGGGCTTATCACCTAGAAGCAACCACTCCATATACTGTGAGCGGGGCCCAGATGTGTGGAGTGGTAGAGGGGAAACTGAGGCAGTATCTGGGGTGCACTGACCCACAGCACACAGTGAATGGATGGTGTGTGGTATGTGACACCAAGAACGGATTTACATGCTGAGGAAGCAGAGAGCTCACAGAGATGCCGAAAGGGAGAGGGCGGGAGGAGGCAGGAGAGCCCTGGGGAGGAGCTCTGCTTAAGCAGAAGTATTGATGCCAACAAGAACTTCCCGCCTTTTGAATTGAAGGTGAACTCGGTGGACACTCTGGGAAGGCTTGTCAAGCGGCTCTCTCTTGCAGCCAATAAAGATTTTCATGTGGCCACATAATGACTTGTTACGGCACATTTTTCTATTTGCTGTTTAAATACAATTAGTCTCATATTGTAAACCCATCATTAATGGGGCATAAATATTGTCTTGGCTCCAATTGGCTCTGCTCCCTTTGCTTAAACTTCCGAAATTAATTTTCTGGAACCTAATTAATGCCCTTGCATAGGGTTCTGCGCCTACATTTACTAATGATCAAAATGGGGCCTCCTGAGGTTTTCCCTGTGGTTTGATGAATAAGCTGTGCTGTTAGACCGTCTAGTCCTGAGCACCATGTGCCTGGGCCCTGGGCTCACAGTGGATGGGATGACTCCTTCCAGTGCGTCACAGGATCCATGGTGCAGGGAGGACGCTGTGTCCTGCTTGCCCATGGCGCATCAGTCCCGAAGCAGTTTTGCCCTTGTGGCTGGCTGGCCCCTGCCTCACCCTGAAGGCCTCGTTCGCCCATTCACAAGCCCTCTTACTCTTTGTACCTCCACGGTTCGCCACGTCACCTTTGGTTCCTTCTGAGATCAGAAGCTATTAGAACCTGGGCCTAATTGTAGTTTAGTGTGAATGCTGAGAGCAACCAGCTGGGGCCCACTGTGGCTGCTCAGAGCAATTGCCAGGCTGGACCAGGACAGAGTGGACAGATGGATGGCAGCCCCTAGTGGGCCAGGAAAGTCGATGATACCAGCGCTGGTCGCTCATGGCTTCCCAGGACAGGAGTCGGCATGAGGAACTCAGCAGCTCCTCCCTCACCTTCAAAGATGAAATCCTCATTACTTTCCAAGGTCAGTAACTGACGCATCAGAAGAACTGGGTTCACGTCCAAGACCACCCAAGACGCTTGTCTTCACAACGTGCCCAGCAGCATTGCACGTAACGAAAACGCCTCTTGGAAACGGAAGTGAGCGATCCCTCAGCGTGTCGATGCGCAGGAGGGTCACAGCACTCTAAAACCAAGCAGGCAAAGCCCAAGTATGTGTGCATGGCTGCGGGGCACTTTGCCACTGTGCACTGCCACACACGTGGAAGGATGGACATTCTGACCTAACCATGTCCTGTGTCTCGTGCTCCTCTGTGGAGCGCTGCATGGGGCAGGCACTGAGTGTGTCATGCCGTCTGTCTACAAGGAATCCTGGGCTGCCGGAGGAAGAGACACGTTAACAGATACTGCATCACTTGGCTGATTAGTTCAGCCTCAGAACATGTGCAGGATCATAGAACCCCAGCAACAGCAGGCAGGAAGTGTCTAGCGTCTTCGGCATTCGGGCTGTTGCTGGTGGCTGTGGTCCGTGCTTATCAGAGAGGTGGCTGTCACTGCCCCTTCCTGAAGGGTAGCTCTGCCGGCCCCTTCCTTGGTCCTTTATTTTATTTTATTTTATTTATTTTATTATTTTATTTTATTTTATTTTATTTTTGCAGTACTGGGGATTGAACCCAGGGGCATTCTACCTCTGAGCTACACACCCAGCCCTATTTTTTTTTTTATTCTTTATTTTGAAATAGGGTCTCACTATGTTGTGGAGGGCCTCACTAAGTAGCTGAGGCTGGCCACGAACCTAGGATCCTCCTGTCTCAGCCTCCCAAGTACTAGGAGTACAAGCGTGCGCCACCATGCCCGGCCATCAGTCCTTGATGTGAGCTACTAGTGATGGAATAGTGTCCGGCTTTATTCATGTCCTGGTGTACTTACTATCTTTCAAGTAGCTCATTTGACTGAGAGCCCTCTACCTGTGTTTCTTACCTTGTAGTTTCTAGAATTCTAGCTACTTCATTGTTTTGAGGAGAAAAAAAGCAAAAACATGTAGGTCCAGTACATTAGGGGAATTTTGCATCCCGACTACTTTCTCAGAAATTCACATTTCCTATTTGGTTTCAGAGGATCTGAAAAAGACTGTAGGGAAGGAAGCCTATTGGACTCGAGTCAACACAGAACTTCTCCAAGCTGTTTTTTATCAGAGAACCCCTTTCCACACAGCACCTGCAAACTCCCCACTGAGCCCCTTGAGCAAGTGTGCTCAACTGTCCAGGACCGTTTTCTCATGTGGTCAAGTTCTTCCCTGGCTGTCCGCCATTTCTCTGACAGGATTGCTAAATCCTCAGGTCCTCTGGGGCTCGCAGCCCCCGTAATCCCCAAGGCTCCGACGTGACAGTACCTTTGTGTTTCTATGTTTGCCTCTGAACAAGTGGTACAATTGCGGTGGGGGTCATGGCCTGGAGCAGGCCACATGTTTGGCTAAATATGAGACAGGAAATCGTCCCAGGAATCTCATGTGAAATCCCAAACCCTAGTGTTTCTCTGGACTATAAATATCTCTTAGCATACAACTTCTCTAAATTTGATGACCCTAAACTTGATCCTTTATTACAGCATGAACTATGTCTTATCTCTGAGGAGCCTGGAAACATATTTATCTTCACCTTTTGCAGGAAGAGTCACCATACTTTTGCCCAAAAGTCTAGGTCTCTGTCTTGCCCGTATGTGGACCAACATGGTGAAGGTCCTGCCGCAGAATCAAAGTCCAGGGAGAGTTCAGTTACTGCTTATCTGTGGGCCTTGGGGCATTTTAAACAGGACTGCTGGTTCTGCTGGGAACATGCATAGTTTTCCTTGGCAGAGTGATTTGCTAATTCTTACTGCTGCTTTAACTTGAAAGTTCATTAAAAAATCTAGAAGTCATCATACAGTGAACTTGTTTAATGATTCACCTGCACAAGGGCTTGTCATCGTGCCAGTGGCCAAACACCCTTCCCTTTTTTGTTCGTGCTTGTGTTGTTGGAATACACCTCACCTAATGGAGAAGAAACCTTCTACACCCACAGAGTGTGAACATCTGTATTTAGTAGAACAGAATGAGCATCTATAATCCCCAAATTCAAAATCTGAGATGCTCCAAAATCCAGAACTTTTGGGACACCAGCATGATGCCACAAGCAGAAAATTTCACACCATGAAAGTTTGTTTCACACACACAATGATTAGAGATATTATGTAAGATGACCTTTAGGCTGTGTGCATAAGTTGTGTACAAAGTCTTCATGTTTAGACTTGGGTTCCTTCCCCAAGACAACTTCATTATGTATAGACAAATATTCCCAAGTCCAAAAAAAATATCTAAGATCAGGAATACTTCTGCTCCCAAGCATTTCAGGTAAGGGATACTTGACCCATATCTGTGAACAGTCAAGGAGAGAATTCTATAGTTTCCTTCATACATCAGTTCCTCCTGGTGTAGGATGATTCCGAAGTGGAAAGTGTAGAATCCGAGTCTTGGTTCAGGGTGTTCAGTGTTGTGGGGAATATTCACCACCCTTCTCGGGCATTAGAGCTGAACATTTCCCTGCAGTGAAGTACACTAATTAAAGCGTAAGTCATGCGTCCTGGGGCTGGGAGTCTCTGTGGCCACACAGCACGCCTCTTGACACCCAGCACGGCTGCCTTCTCTTTTCCTCCATCTCTTTTCTGTTCTTCCTTTCTTCGGCTCTCACCTCGGTCTCTTAACTGGCATGAAGGAAACGTAATTTGAGTCATAAAAAAAAATGTGAAAAAGAGAAAGCAAGAATCCCTGGAGGAAACCAGGCGAGGGTGTCTGAGCGCCTTCGGAGGAGGGAATGTGGTAAACATGCTGCTGGCGCCAAGTCTCAGCATTTCTAGGAAAGAGAACACAGATGTTGACCCCGTCTGGGAAGGTTTATAAGTACACACCCTCTGCTGGCCATGTTTCTGGGTCCCTGGGAGAACCAGATGCTAATGGCTGGGGCGGTTTATCTTCTACCTTACCCCAGACGAGCTTCCTTCTCATAACTGCACAACAGATAATTTCCCCAATGAAAACAGCCAGTCCTACCCCTTCTGTAGAGTTCTGGCATCTTCTGATTCATTTGTATGAGGAGAACCCTGAGAAGATATAAATGGAAATGCCAAGCTACGCGGCACATTCCTCAGCTTTTGCTCACGGGAAGCATTTCTGTTCACACAGTCCCTGGACTCTCCACAGAGCCCTGGAAGGGGACCAGAGCGGTGGCGGAAATGTCACAGATCCTCAAGGAAGTGGGAAGCAACATCACTTTCTTTTTTCATTTGACCTTAGGATATAAGTGTGATTGCCCTTTCAACTCTGACCATGGAGCTGTCATGAAGGAACTATTTTAGCAATAGTAAATATGTTAGTTTTCTGTTACTATAACAAAATACCCAAGGCAGCTAACTTATAAAGATTGAAGGTTGATTTTGGCTCAGGGTTCTAGAGGTTCTGGTCCAAGATCGAGTGGCCCCATTTCTCTGGGCTGCTGGCAAAGGTGGCACATCATGGCAGGAGTGTGTGGCAGAGCAAATTGTTCATCTCATGAGCCAGGAAGCTCATGGCGGAGAGAAAGAGGAAGAGCCCCCTTGGGGAGCACAGCACCAGTGACCAATGGGACTTCCCAAAGGTTCCATCACCTCCAGTTTCACCACCCTGGGGACCAGGCCTTTAACGCATGGACCTTTGGGGGAAACTCATTCCAACCATAGCAGTAAGAGACAAAGTCAGCTCCTCTCATCTGCCCAGAGTGAAAATCCCATCTTCTCAGTGGATATTTCTCTCAGGAGATAGACCAGACCACATTAAGGAGACTCAGGGCTCGGGAATCGAGCTCAGAGTATTGAATTTGTCCTCCACGGGTGGAGTCACAGAGCTAAGTGTGTCCCTTAGAAGTGTCAAGGAAAAGAGGGATCAGGCAGCACTTCCAGCACGAAGCCATCGTGCGTGTCTTGATGACCCCAGAAGCAGCAGGTTGGGGCTTACCAAGGGCTACACTGCAGAATGAAACTTGAAGCCCAGAAGGCAGAGCAGCCGGAGGGATGGGGACCGCCGGAGAGGCCTCGGGTCTTGGAGGAGGACTGCACTCTGCCTCCCTCTGGCCGCAGAGGACTCTGGGAAGACGCCCGTCCACCCAGCGGGTTGGTGGAGCACAGTCTCTCTTACCACTTTGACTCATACTTCTGCTTCCTTTCTCCCTCACAAAGCAAGTCACAAATTACTGTTTTCAGAGGAAAGTGATAATATAACTTGATTTCTTAGCGGCTCTTTGTAAAGCCTTCTCACTCTCCTGTGGTCCTGCTTTGTCGCCTCACACCAACAAACTCCTCCCTACCCTCAGGGTGGCACTGAAGGACTAAAGCCAGAGAGAGGGGTCCTGGGTCTCCAACTCACAGGAACCCTCAGCCACGCCGGCCCTCCTACCTTTCCCTCTCCTCTGCTCCTCCTGCCCACGGCTTGGCCTGGCCTCCACCCCCATTTCCTGGCTTTTCCAGCTTAGCCTTTTTTGTCAAGTCTCTTCCTCCCCAGCCTCTGAGATGGGCCAGCAGGGCTTGTCTTGTCCTCATAACTCCCAGATTCATATCCGCCTCCAAACTCCCCCAAGGCCTACGCCATCTCCACATGAACATCTGAAAGGTACTCAGACTCACTGCATCCAAAATCAGTGCTGATAGTCCTCTTGAAACCTGGTCCTTCCAAGACTCCCATTGCAGTGAGTGACATCCGAGTCCCCCAGATCCCATGACAGAATCCCGACCGCCTTCCCCGCTCCTCTCCCTGGTGCTCCAGAGCTGGACAGTCCCCGCCTCTGCTGCCAGGACCCAGGTCTGCGCTCGCTATGCCTATTTTGCAGGATCGTTATGGAATCTTCTAACTCACTGGTCTCCAGCTTCTGCTGCCACCCAACCCCCAGGTGGTGCTGTGAGAGTCTGTGCTCAGAGCATGGTGTCATTGGCACAACGACCTTGCACTTCAGGGTGAAAGGCTGTCTTCCCTGATGCCGCAAGGACCTCTGTCACCTGCCACCTCTGCTGGGCTCTTGTCCTGACCTTCCAGCATCTGAGACTGTCTGGCTTTTGCTTCTCTGCTTGTATTGTCTCCCCAACTTGAATGAAGTTCCATGAGGTTGGGGTGTTCATCCCAGGAGCTGGGTCCCCAGCACCACAGTGCCTGGCAGAAGTAGGTCCTTGGAGCGTGTGCTGAGCAAGCAGCTATGAGATACATTGTCGCCCCAACCCATGCTCATGGGCCCGAGGTGGCTTTAAAAATTTTACCCAAGAACTCAGGTTTATTTATTTTAATTGTTGATTACATTCTCAGTTTAACATTTCATAGTAAATTTGATTACTACTTTTTTGTGCGTATGCGTGGCACTGGGGATTGAACCCAGGGGCATTGTATCTCTGAGCTACATCTCCAGCCCTATTTATTTTTTGTTTTGAAACAGGGTCTCTCTAGGTTGCTGAGAGTCTCATTACTTGTTGAGGCTGTGCTGGGACCTGCAATCCTCCTGTCTCAGCCTCCCAAGTACTGGGATTACAGGCCTGCGCCACCATGCCTGGCTTGATTACTACTTTTATAAAAACGCTTTAAAAAAAGATTTTACTTATGAAAATATCACTTGTCATTCTGTAGCACTCATTATTTTGATCTGCATTTCAGGTTACAAAAAGTTGTGATTGGATGCCATATCTTTATAACCAAGGTTTCAAGCTAGAAGATGAGAGATCTTAAGTGGTTTTAGTTGTTGTTGTTTGTTTTGTTTTACTGAGATTGTCAGCAAAGACAGGTGTACTATTTATGCCAAATGAGTGTTCCTCCTTTACTAGGCACATTTCATCCTATTTTCCATTCATTCTCTACCTTTTCAGTTAGTGGCACTTTAAGACCCATTTAGAGGTGCCTGCATTTGCTGGCATTTTGGCTGGGTTCAGTGAAGGAGCTTGTATATAAAATTCATCTCATAAATAGTGTCTAAGTGCCACCTCTACCTTGTAATAAAATGGGAAGGCATGTGATTTGGCAAGGACTAATCCTGGCCGGGGCTCTGCTACTGGTTGCACTGTGACTCTGGACAAGTTCTTGCCACCAGGCCTGGCAGCACTGGCCTCTAGTGACAGTGGCCGGGCCTTGGTGAAGGCAGTGTCCCAGGCAATCCATCCTGCCCTTTGGCTGTTCCTGTGGTGTCCAGAAACTCTAGAAGATGTTTACTGGGCCTGTCTGAGAGCAGAGGGGCAAGCCCAATGAGGTTGGCACGATGGCATTTGTGTCCCTGTCCCCCCGTAGCCTCTGAGTTGAGGACAGCTGGCATGGAGGATGGGGGAGAGATGTGCACCGTTGGATCCGGGCACTGACTCCTTTTGGCGTTAGACCTTCCGAGCTGGTGTTTAGTGGAACCTCTCCATTGTCCTGGTTACAGGTGTCAGCGCCCACACTGCTGAGTTTTGCTCATGTATGTTCCCGGCTTGTCCAGGGGACACACCTGCACAGCAGGCAGAAAGTGGCCATCGGCCATCATCCCTAGTGATTTTTTGCTCAGGCCTGCTGATTTTTAGTACTGGGAAAGCAACAGTCTGGAAGACCATGTGGCGCCAGTGACTACATTCTGCTTTTAAAATGGAATCGTAGTAATTAATGTCCCTAACACTTGCCGGTTAGTGATGTTTCTGTGATTCTATAATCTCATCATAATGATGGATAAGGTTACTTCTCAAAAAGCCAGGCGTTACAGGTAGTGCATAGATGATTGGGTATAAGCTATGTTCATAATACATATGTTTGGGAGGTTAATTGGAATATCTGGGGTGACATTTATATCTACAAATTGGGCCAGTAGACACCCCTTTCAGGCTAGCTCCTGTTTCCTGGTGACACATCCCCATCACACTACTTCCCTGCAATTTAGCAGGGAAGTATTCCCGCTGTGCAGCCAGCACTGTCGACATCTGGCGTGGGCCACCCGTGCATTGAGGAAGTCTAGTAGCATCTTGGGCTTCCACCTACTCAGGGACTGCTGTCAGCTAGATGATGTGGCACTCTAGTGACAGCAGTGCCACCACACACTGGTTCTGACAACCAAACATGTCATAGGTACTGCCAAACACCCCTCAAAGGCAAAACCCATCCCCAGCCCCACAGTCCCTGGTAGAACCACTGTCCTGGAAGGAGGGGGTGACAGAGTGTTGCTTTCTTTCCTGAATTTTATGCTTAGTGAGAAAAATGTTGGTTTAGTTCTTCAAATAGATTAAGCAGGAAAATCTTAGCTAACATGCTTTATTTCTTCTAGTAGCATGAGAATAAAGGATGCAAGGAATGTTTAGGCCTTTTTTTTTTTTGCAGTATTGGGGATTGAACCCAGGGGCATTCTACCTCTGAGCTATACCCCCGTCCCTACATTTTTTTGATTCTTTATTTTAAAACAGGGTATCACTAAGTTGCGGAGGACCTCACTAAGTAGCTGATGCTGGCCACAAACCCAGATCCTCCCGTCTCAGCCTCCCAAGTACTGGGATTACAGGTGTGCACCACCATGCCTGGCTGGACTTTTTTTTTTTTTAATGAAGAGTTTAGAATCTACACAAAAGTAGACAGAATGGTGTGATAAACCCCCACGTCCCTTTCACCTCGCTGCCACAACCAGCAACCGATGGCCCGTCCCATCTGAGCCTTCCCCCATCAACTTCTGCCTTTTGTGTTGTTTTGACATGACTCCCAGCTATTATATCATTTATCCATAAATTTCTTAGTATGTTCCACAGGACCAGATAGCCCTAGGTTCAAATCCTGGCTCCCGGACTTGGCATTCTCCTTGATTTTGCTTAAGCTCTTCTGCCTTCCAGAAATAAAAAAGTCAGTGCACATCTGGTAGAGGGGAGAGGGCACGACCTAGGTTTCAGGGTTTGCATCCCTCTATCTGCCCCAGCCCAGCTGTCTTCCTGCTTTCTCTCCTTGAGGCCTGGTAGAATCTTGATAAACAAGACTGTTTCCTCCCTCCAAGTCAGCCTCTGCCGTGTTGCTTAGCCTACCTTTCCCCCGTGGACGCTTTCTCCTGACCCTTTGGTTATGCTCTGGCTTTTCCAGAAGTGTTTACTCACTATGATGCACAGAGCCTTCTAGAGTTACAAATAACCCAGCCTGGATCCTTGGAGCACTTTTGACCTAACAAGAAGGTTGGACAACGAAGAAGGAAGAGGAGCCTGGGCCTGAGCACTTCAGTGGGTGCTCTCTGAAGCCCTGGGCTCTCTGTGCACGCCCAGCACAGGGAGCCTCGGCAGCTCCAGGGCAGCCTGTGCACCCGGGGGGCCTGGCTGTCTGCGGTGCTATATCTTGCACTGTGGACACACGGCAGGGGCAGCTGGCTGCAAGTGGCCCATTTTCTATAGGGTGATCATCACTGTGCCTTTGGGCAGGCTGGCTGCCAGAGTCACGAGGTCTTTGGAATTCAGCAGCGAGATTCCCTGAGCTTGTCAGCAGCCAGCAGCAGCCAGGTCTATCTGTTGCGTGAGGCTGGAGAGAATATCTTGGCTGAGATCGGGAGCAGGGAGGGCCAAAGGACTCGCCAACATCCACCTGCTGGGGACCCCTGAATGGAGTTCCAGGCCGGGTAGCTGAGGTACCCTCAGCTCCAGGGGCTTCTAAGCTCTCCCTTCACATCTGCAACCCCCAGAGGCTCTGCAGTGGAGTGGGGTTCTGTGCAGTTAGCCCTGTGCCTTACACATTTGTTGCAAACATCCCCATCAGCAGCTCCAGCGTTCACGCAGATGGAGATGGCTGGCACGTAGCATGGTTTCCTTGGTGTTCTGGCTTGGGGGCTTGTTTGCTGTGTGATCAGCCAGCCCTGAGTTTGGGGAAGTAGCCAGACAATGCCTGTGTCAGGGACAGAGGCCCCTGCATGGAGCATGTGTGCTGCATGCCTGTTCCCTGCCCAGGCTGCAGGGATGGCTCAGTCTCCTGCCTGCCCTGTAAAAGCTAGTCCTGCCAACCTGCTCTCTCACGGGGGTCTAAAAGGAGAGGAGAGAACATATGTCAAGACACATCTTAAGTTTTATTACTCAGACTGTGGATATGTGCGCGTGCGTGTGCGTGCGCGCGCACACACACACACACACACACATACACACACCCCTTTGGGGGGATGACCATGGAGCAACAGGGGGATGAAGAGAGCTTAAAGAAAAAAATGCAGTAGGACTACAAAGAAAATTAGGAAATGGATACTATCCGTTAGGAGAATGCTGAATATTATAGAAACACAGGAAGAAGGCATCATTTGGATGCTTTGTATTGTCCAAACTTCTGTTTTTTGTTTATGTCAATGCATTTTAATAGAGTTCTTACCTAGAGACCAGAAACATATTTTCTTGGTTCAAATTAAATTTTATCTTTGTAGACTCCTTTAGTTGTGGAAACAGCCTTTCGATGAGTGAAACATAAATTCCAGAGCAGAGGTGGGCGGGTTGCTTTACAAGGGAACACGAGTTGAAGCCAAGTCCCTAGGTCCTGATCCGGCCTGGGATTCTCCGAGTCAGGAAGTGGCAAGGCACAGTGCCCCCCTAAAACTCCCTGGTCCCCAGGCCGATCCTGCCTCTTGGAGAAGGCCCCCCTGCCCCCGCTGAGCTGGAAATGCAAGGCTTGAGTGACTTTAACTCCTTCCCAGCCTCGGGGCCACCCCAGCCTGAAGCCACAGGCACCATCCACCCGGGGACGGTGAGTCCACTTCCCACTGCAGTCAAAATCACCACCCAACCACGGTACAGAACACAGACCATGCAAGAAGGGGCAGGAGGGAGCGGGCCCTCGTGCCCAGTGGCACAGCCGGCTCTCGAGTTGCCACTGACGGCAGCAGGTGCAGGTGGGGCTGAGGTGAATCAGAGGTTTGGTCTGGGCCCAGGGAACACACGTGCTTCAGCTTGGGATGCCCGCTGCCCGGGGATGACTGAGCGGGGTTTGCTGGCTGATCAGGTTGGGGCTGTGTTGTTGTTGCTGTGACGGTGGTTGTCATCGTCCTCAGCCTCACCCCGCTCTCCTCGCAGAGAGGCGGGAGAGGAGCCTGCTGGCCGATTGCATCAGTACCCGGGCGGACACGATTGGGCTACTCGGGTGCTGGATTCACCACCTAAGGCCGAGTGTGAGGCAGGGCAGAGGCGGGCACCGGTCACACTGCCAGAGCACTGGCGTCCTCAGTCTGAACGGGGAGCCCAGCCTGCCAGGGACATTTAGGGGAGACCAGGAGCAGACTCCTGTGTAAGAGGCACTCAGGACTTAAAATGCCATCTTGTCCCTCTGACTGCTTTTTCCATGCTGTTGAGGTAAGGTTTTCTTTTTTTAACACATCTCCCCTTCCCCTAAAGATCACATCCCTGTCAGTGTCGAGCGGGGACCCTCTTTGCAGTCCTCTGGACTCCCGCTTGACCTCCCGTTTACCTGGAGCTGTTTGGTTTTCATGGATTTGAACAGGACCAGGAAAACGAAGCTTGCCTGCCATTTTGTCCAGGGAAGGGGCCAAACAATTTCATGATGTGTTCTTACTGTGCGCTTTTTTAAAAATTAGTTCAAATTTGAGCATACGCATGTTCGTTTATCTCAACTTCCTCCGAAATCTCAGGGAATGTGAAGTGGGCAGGGCGGGGGGCACCCAGAAACAGAGTCAGGATGGGAAGAGGAAGACCAACCGGAGTTTATGTTGCTTTGCCTGCTTTTGCAATTGGTTCAAATAAAAATGATCCAACTCCAGGATAACCTGTGGTGTTGTCAGCGAATTCTGTCACTTCTAAGCCACGCTGGTGGTTTGCTTGTGTGTTCTCTGTTCCCATGAAATGTCCTGCGCATTCTAAGAATGTTGTGTGGTAATCCTACCTGCTCTGCCCATCACATGTGGGAGGGGAAGAGAAAAGGGAGAAGGGAGAGCCCACGGACGCCATTCTGAGTTCCTGCAGCCAGAGAAAAAAGTGGTCTGTGTGCTGGAACACGGCTCTTTTCACTTGACCTGTTTTATTTTGTCTTCGTCTCTATTTCTTGGAAACGCGAGGTTGTTTATATGCTCCTGTCCTCTTGGTGTGTTGCAGGATGTTAAAGTCTTCAGCGAAGATGGGACAAGCAAAGTGGTGGAGATTCTCTCAGACATGACGGCCAGGGACCTGTGCCAACTGCTGGTTTACAAGAGTCACTGCGTGGATGACAACAGCTGGACACTGGTGGAGCACCACCCACACCTCGGACTAGGTAGGGAGCAAGCTGGGGTGGGACGTCACCTGGGGGCCTGGCGTGCCATCGTGAGCCACCACTGCCAAGTGCCACGTGGTAGCCGCGCTCTCCAAGCCAAGTTGGCAGGCAACTTGTGTGTGGCCTTCAACTCCTCCTGCCTCTTTCCTTTCTCCTAAATGTCACCTTTCCTCCCTCCCAGCCCTCACCCTCTGGGGCCTTGAGACTCTTGCCTTGGACAGTTGAAGCAGTAACTTCCCAAGGGCGCAGACACAGCACGAGTGAAGGTTCCCCATGACTCGGCTCCTCTCCGGCTGTCGGCTGTCGGAGCCATGGGGCTTGTTGCTCACCTGTGGGCTGGGGGACCGGGGGAGCCATGGGGCTTGTTGCTCACCTGCGGGCTTGTGGGCTGGGGAACGGGGAGAGTCACACTCCCATGCTTGGACTGCAGCTGCCGCTCCTCAGAGAGCAGCTCGTCCTGCTGACAGGAAGAAGGGAGCCCTGCGGGGGGTGGGAGCACATTATAAAGGATTGCGTCCAAGTTTGGCCCTTGGGTTCCATCTCTCTGAGCTGGTGAGGGATGCCTTGACAGTGTGTATGTGTGTGTGTGTGTGTGTGTGTGTGTGTGTGCATATTTCAAGTGCATGTGCATGCACACACCTGTGTGTTGTGTTCTGAAGAGCAAGAGAATATTTTATATCGTAAAATATTTGAAAATATGCACTATTTCCTGAACTCACTGAGGAGTGTTGTTTTGTTTGCTGAGATGGTGTGTCTCAGGTAAAGAAGCTTTTCAGACTTCTGTTTAAATTGTTATTGGATGAGTGGTGCCTACAAAATCATAGGCACATATTTAAAACCAGAATTTTCTCTAAATCATCAGCTATGTTTCTTCCATTTTGAAGGAGGAAAAAAGGCATAGATCACAAACTTCCCATAGTTCCAAATTCTTCTCATGAACCTTTTTGAAATATTAATAAATTGAATCTCAACCTCTTGCTTAAATATTCATTTACCTAGGTAGCATTCTTCCAACAGAGAGTGTACAATTTAAGCTTAAATAACACGATGTAAATCTGAGTTGTTAGATATGGGGCATGCTTTTAAAGGCAGCAGAGAGAACTCTTGCTGATTTCTTTTCCATTTCTCCCAACCAATGGCCGGCCTGTACGAGTGACAGCAGAACCTTTCCCTTTATCCCTAGCGGCCTCTGCCAGGTTCACTCAGCTGCCCCACAGGGAGAGGCCATGTGTCACACTTGTTCCCATGGAGACTCTCCTGTCAAGCTCCAGTTTGGGACATCCATGAGTGGGTCCTACAGTGGTCTAATAAGACCATCAGAAGCATGTGTTGACACACATATAACTTGGAAATTAAACAATAGTCAGAAACCTGCAGCAAGTGTACACACACACACACACACACACACACACACGAAAGAGAGGTAACTGCAACAATGAGTCCTTATAGTTGGACCCAACACAGTAAATATTGTTGAAAGCCCATTCAAAAGCCTGAGTACTGTTCTCATCTGAAAGGAGCAGTAGAAGGGACTTGCGCACCTTTTCTTTTTAATTGGCACTGGGGATTGAACTGGGGCCTTGAGCATGGCGAGTAACTGCTCTACAACTGAGATACACCCCCAGCCCACTTCTGCAGATATTTACACGTGAATGTAATTGTACGCACTTAGAGCTTAGACAAAACGGGCACAAACACACATAAACATTTGAGCATACAACGAATATTTCAGAAATCTGATTCAAATATTTATGAAAGCCCTTGATTTCTAGGACATCATACAGCAGATAAATAAATGATATGCTAGAACTTTGGAAATAAACAAATGTGCTACAGTTTACTCTGCGGGACTAGAAAAAGCGACCAGGCAGACTTAACACACTTGTAAATAGGATGATGCTTTATTTTAAAATGAAGTACAAAAGGGGAGAAAGGGAAAATAGGAATAGAGAAAGTAAAATGATTTAAAAAAAGTCATTTGGGCCCAAATTTGGATCCTATTTGACAAAAAGAAATAATGAGTCTCACACAACCAGAATGTAGAGATGTGTGAAGTCTCCTGTAACATTATTCCTTGGTTGTCTTGAGAGACACCAGTTCCTTTCTGATTAGGGACAGGCAGATGCATTTTCCTAGTGGCTGGGTTTGGGAGAGGATTGTGCAAGTTTTTAAGAATCACCAGGTTGTACCATGAGAAGGCCAGTGTACCAAGGTACTTCCCACCTCTGAATCCCCTTCCCATCCCTCCAACTTCTCTGCTTGTGCTATGTGCGTGCGTGTGTGCGTGTGCGTGTGTGTGTGTGTGTGTGAGAGAGAGAGATATCTAAGCCTGTTGGTTAATTAAAAACAAACAAAAAACAAACACAGTCAAGTTGCCGCTTAGGGGGAAATCCTCTATCTGCCATGATTCAGCAGCATTTGAATGTCAGGGTCCCCTGGAAAGAAGGTGCCGATGCTATCAGGTCCCTGTCGGAGATCCCCACAGGTGTCTCAGCATTGACGCCCAGGATGGGTGCGAGGGACACAGTCCCCCCCTCCCCCAGGAGCTCTGCGTAGTAGCTGATGCTCAGGGCTTGTTCCTGGGCCCTTCTGGCATGTGCAGGCCTCTCTTAGCCTCCAGGCAGGGCCGCCCTGTCCACACCCCAGGCATTGCTCTCTGTGTAGGAAGTACTTCTCTTTAGTAGTTACACATTGGATCTTCTCATAGGGACGTGGACACACGAGGGGCCGTCAGCTTAGGCAAAAGAGAAGCCATGTCCGCAAATCCATTAAGCAGATTCTAAGGCAGATTGTTACCCAAACCTCTGATAATTGAGGGCATGAGGTATCGCAATCTGACATCATTTTTAGCCTTTATTTAGCCTCAGAACTGGAGGATTTCAAAGCAGTTACACTACTGATCTTAGCAGCTAAAATATTAGATCCTTAACGATAGGAAACCTTTTGCACACCCAGAAAGGAGTGATGGCTTTTGGAAAGGGTGAGGGCAGCCTCCATCTTACAAAGGTGGCTTCCTTTTCAGTAGAGAAGTCCCCGTAGGGCCACTGGTCATCCACCATTCTGACAGAGAAGCAGGAGCAGCATACCTGCCCACCTTGCTCTGCAAGGCTGGGTCTCTGGTTGGTGGGACTTGGCCCTGCCCTCTCTGCACTGCATTGTGGGTAGCCAGGAGCCCATGGCCCTTCCCAGTCCCCACCGTGAGCTCCTGAAGGCATTCACCACTCGAGACTCTCTGGAAAATTGGTGTGAAACCCTCGCCTTGGTGGGTCAAGCCCCTACTGACTGGCGAGTTGACTTGGACACTTCTAAGTTTTGTGATTCCCAGGGGCCCTGCTCCAGTCCGCTTGTCCCTTTAAATGCTTTCTTCATAATTAGCACTTCCCACAAGTCCTGCCTGGTGGGGATGCTTCAGCCTCGGCATCTGAGAGTAGAACCCTCAGCCACAGAAGCACTGTCCCCAACCAAGGCCACTCAGCCGCTGATGAGAAGTCCAGCCAGGGTGCTAGCGGCACGGCGGGACAGCTTCACACACAGAGGTCACAGTGACATTCAGCAGCCTGCCGACACAGCAAGTAAACAAATCATTTTAAAGGAATTTAAAAAAATACAAACGTGCGTGTGTAAAGTGGTGTCTTGAAAATGGGATTGCAGGTCAGCTCTGTCCCCGGGAGTCTGGGAGTGCTTGGTGGCAGGGCTCTCACATCTGGCCCTGGATGGTGTGGACATGGGGCGTGGTGAGCAGGACAGGCCTCGCAGGAGAGGCAGGAAGGAGGCAGCAACACAGGAAAGTGAGGCGGCTGCAGCCAGGTCCTGCGGATTCCAAGGACGTGAGGAATTCTGCTGTCCTGCCTGGGCTGGAACCCCTCACGAAAAGCAGCAACTCTTTCTTGGGTCGCGTCCAGCTTTGTCTCAGTTCCCAGTCAGGGGAGTAAAGCCCTGGCCATAATTCTTAGGGTCCTGCAGCTGCTGCATGCTGGATGCTGACATCTGGCTGTGTAGGAAAGTTTCAAAGGAGAAAACAGGCCCCTTTTGTCCCTCAGTGTTCAGACCGCGCCTTTCACGGGCTGATTTTCAGTCTCTGGCTCCCAGTCCCTTACATCAGAAAAGTGCCAAATGATGGCCTTTCCCCACGAAAATACATAGATGGAAGGAAGGCTGCTTATAGGCTCGTCCAACCTCAGAATGGCTTTCCCTAGACAAGCCTCTCACTCACTGGTGGCGGTGGTGGTGGTGGTGTGTGTGTGTGTGTGCATGTGTGTGTGTGTGTGTGTTTGCAGTACCAGGGAGTGCTGTGTGTGTGTGTGTGTGTGTGTGTTTGCGGTACCAGGGAGTGAACCCAGGGGCATTTTACCTCCAGCTACAACCCCAGCCCTATTTTTTATTCTTTATTTTGAAACAGTCTCACTAAGTTGCGGAGGCCTCACTAAGTAGCCGAGGCTGGCCACGAACCTAGATCCTCCTGTCTCAGCCTCCCAAGTACTGGGATTACAAGCGTACTCCACCACGCCCGGCTTTTGTGTGTGTATTTTACTGGGAATTGAATCCAGGGGCATTCTACCTCTGAGCTACGCCCCCCGCCCTTTTTAAAACTTTTGTTTTGAAACAGGGTCTTGCTAGGTTGCTGAGGTTGCTCGCTAAGGCTGGCCTTGAAACTGCGATCCTTGTACTGAGATTATAGGCATGCACCACCATGCCCAGCTCTCACGTGACAACTCGCTCCTGGTTTCTCAGCCTGCAAAGCCCAGAGCTGACCGGTAGCTCTTTTCTTGTCCTGGGTGGGCTGTGCTGAGGGACGGTAGAGCAGCCGCTGGTGTCAGGCAGAGACGTGGGCCTCTGTTCTATGCGCCAGATCATCCACCACCCTCCACTGCCAAGTGGGGCGCGCAGGTGTCTGCCCAGGAGTCACGGGGTCGCTGCCTGTTCTAAGGCAAAGAAGTAAATTTTCTTCTGGGGGTTGTCCAACATTCAAGTCTTTCTCATGAAGTAGGATATTGGCCTAGATGCTGGGCTTAGTTTCAGAAATTGAAAACTAAGTGTCCTTCAAGGAATTCTTTCCACTTCCACGAGTACAAAAAGTACTTTTGAAATACAGACGTGAGGAGTGGCGCTCCAATTTTACTCGGGCCACTGGGACAATAGGAAACGTGTGGACAGCCATGTGAGCGCTGAAAGCTGGGGAGAGAACAATGTCAGCCACGCACAGACCACTGTGGACATGGGGCCCGGGGCCTCCGATGGCGGCCTGTGGCTGCCAGGCTCTGGATCCCCGAGGAAGGGCTGCCTGGTCCACTCTGTCTCCAACTGGCTGAGGAAGGGAGGGCGCATTGAACGGCATGTTTGTGTCAGGACACACACCTCGGGACCCGAGTCTCCTCTGGGGTCACCAGGATGGCCTGAGTGGGAGGAGCCTGCTCCTCTGGGCAGTCACTAAGTCCCTGAGGCACAGTGGACCCCAAGTCCCCTGTCCTCCTTCCCCCGGAAGCCAACCCCACCTCTCCACCCGGGGTCCCGTGCCAAGTCACTTCTACTGTATGCATACACCATTGTGTGCAGACTCCCGGGACGTGGCAGGAAGAGAGGAAGCGGCCCCGGGGTGCGGAGCGGAGTCTAAGGACCTCTCAGGTCAGCACCTTCCTGTGCATCTCCAGGTTCTGTGGAGACAAGATTGCTTCAGGGTTGGTCCTCTTAGCCTCCCTTAGGTAGTTGCTACCTGCCATTTTTTTTTTTATCTCTCCTTGTTTTTCTGGTAAAAGTGTTTTGTTTTTTTTTTTCTGTAAACTAACTACCAGCAGGTTATTAAGTTACTGGGTTTTGTTGTTGTTTTGGTTTTGGTTTTTCCTGTCATGACAGAAACGTTTTTCTCTGAATAAAAGCTCCTAATAAGTCATTGATTTGCTTTCTCCCCTGGAAGATCTATTTTAAAGAAATGATGTTGAGCCTGACATTATTTTTAAAAGCAAACATCACAGTTTGAGTCACATGCTCAAACTGTATGTTTTTTCTCTCTTACTTGGTCCTGAGGGAACTTAAGGGCCGTGTTTTGGTTTACATGTTACTGGCAACATTTCCTGCCAGACAGAGAAAAGGGGGAAATATTCCAGGTTTGCTGATGATTCTCTGAGGTTTTGTGAGCTTCCTGGCAGCCATAGGGACAAAAATCCCTTTCCCTGACAAGTTGTGGCTTTAAGTACATTTCTACTAAGGACTCCCATCTGTATAGTGTCAGAACCAAGGCGGAGGACAAATAGCCCAGAACCAGGGCTGGTGCTGGCAGTCCATCCCAGAGGAGCACGTGACAGCATTGTCCTTTGTAGACAGGAAGGAACTCTTTTCAGATTCCAAGATCGAAGCCGGGCGTGGTGGTGCACGCTTGTAATCCCAGTACTTGTGACGCTGAGACAAGAGTATGCGGGTTCGCAGCCAGCCTCAGCTACTTAGTGAGCCCCTCTGCAACTTAGTGAGACCCTGTTTCAAAATAAAGAATGAAAAATAGGGCTGGGGTTGTAGCCGGAGGTAAAATGCCCCTGGGTTCACTCCCTGGTACCGCCAAAAAAAAAAAAAAAAAAAGATTCCAAGATTGTTTTGTCTTGGAAATGCTTTTTCCCTAACCTGTCCTTTCCTTACAAGTTGAGACTTTATTCTAGAGACAGTTCTGGCTGCATGGAAGGAGGTGTAGGGGCTTAGGAGGACAATCAGCCCATATCCACTCCAGCACCGTGACCTGTCCCCGGTGGCATTCGTCCACACCCTAGCACCGCTGCAGATGTGCTCATATTGTTTATACCACTGTCCCCATCATTGCTGGGAGGGGATGTGACCTCCATCACACAGCAGAGAGGAACAAATTATTTCCCCAGATACATATTATCTGGGAGTAGGCCGAGTTCTTCATGTTTCATGTAGAACCAGAGTGTCCCAGCAGTGAAGAAAATAACCTTTCTGGAGTGATAATGCTGTTTAAGGAAGATGTTCTGAAGTGTGTGTGTGTGTGTGTGTGTGTATGTGTGTGTGTGTGCACATACGTGTACCATGTGTGGGATGTGTTCTTCTCTGCCTTCACACATCATGCAGTTGCTGAGAATAATCCATGATGCGCTTAGTGCTGGCTTCGTGTGAGAGACGAGCATGCTGGTACATCCTGTCTGGTCGTGGCATCCTGTGACTGCTCCCGGATTAGGTTCCCCAGGGTGGTTTCAGGCAACCCGAGTTTCCTGCAGCCCAAAGGTTCCTGCCCCTCTGGCCCTGCACCCGCCCCTCTTACCCACCCTGCCTCCTGCAGGTCCTTCCTGCTCAGTGACTTCCCTGTTTTCCTTTGTTTTTGGAGATTTTCCCAGTTGTTGCAGTCTGTTCTTTACGAGAATTGAAACTTCTTAATGGAAGAGAAAAATCGTATTATTTTCTCCTCAACATTTTCATGATGTGAGTGTAAAAGAAGCATATAAGATCAGTATTGACCTGCATTATGCATTCTGTGTATTTTCAGAGCTTGTAAGCATTGGGTAGTGCATTAAAGACATTTCAATTTAGCTGGGTTCCGGGCCTCATCTTCGCTCCTGATGTTTGAAGAATGGGACATGAGCCAGGTTTTGTCATTAGCCGTGCAAGTGCCTGGAGGGCCCTGCCCGCCTCATCTCACCTGTGATTCTTTTGCCCCACAGAAAGGTGCTTGGAAGACCATGAGCTGGTGGTCCAGGTGGAGGGTACCATGGCAAGCGAAAGTAAATTTTTATTCAGGAAGAATTATGCGAAATACGAGTTTTTTAAGAATCCAATGGTGAGTCTTTTCAAATTCAGGGTGTGTGAACTCATGAAGTCTTAACGTTTATATGTGGGTTTAATAATGTCAGATTACAAAATAACATGATCTGTGGGCCAGTGCCTGAGTGTGAGAACCTGAGTTACTATTTAACGAAGAAGCCCTCATTCAGAACAATCTCCGGTGCCTAACTAACTGCCCTCGTGACTGCTTAAAGGCAGTGGCCTCCTTCTTCAACCGTAACAACCGAAAGGGCATCATTAGTCTCTAAATCCAAGGAGAGAAGAGAGGCTGGGCTTTTTCATTTATTTTGAACGTTCTTAAATTGAAACAAATTGATCAAATACTCAGGAGAAGAAACACTCATTATTCTCTGCAACTAGCAATTATTATCTTGTGATTATATGTGGAAAAGTGAGGAGAATGATCGATACAATGGATTGGCGTGTTGACGTCATCGTCCCGATTTTTCTTTCCTTGTCTATTTTGGGAGGCGCTTGTCCAGCGACACGGGGGCGGGGGGCAACTTCAGAGTTCCAGGCACTGCTCTTAGCCTGAGTCAGGGGACAGAGCGCAGCGTCAGCTTGGGGTGAAAAACGGGGTCCACTTCCGGCACGGATCATTTAGCTGCCTTTTTTTATTTAAAAGGAAGAAATTTGATAGTTCTTTCTGGTTAATAGACCAGAAAAGGCTTTTTCACACAGCTGTGCCTGCCTCGTAGCTCAGGAACTCTTCATCTCATGCCATGCACTGTGTCACTGAATTATAACCCTGGCGCCCCTCTCTGCCACGGTGCCTTGCCATCAAAGCTGAATTATTAAACGCAGTAGATATTTCACACTTGGATCCAACGTGTAAAGAAGCAGGTGTTTCCACTGTGCGATAAGGGGAGAAAAGGGGCTGCCATTTCAAATACAGATGTGCATAAGCGTGCCCGTCGGAATGTTTTTATACAGACAGGCCCGGGAGCATGCTCTCCACCCCTTTGAAGCTGACCTTTTAACGTGTTTGTCTTTCTTTGCTCCCTCAGAACTTCTTCCCGGAGCAGATGGTTACTTGGTGCCAGCAGTCCAACGGCAGTCAGGCCCAGCTTCTGCAGGTACTGGGCAAAAACAGAGTTTCCAGATTAAAGTCCTCTTGTGGCTGTGAGGGCAGCTTGTGAAAACTGGAAGAGGCTGGGTCCTTGATCACATATTAACCGTGACTCCTAGTGTGGTGTAGAGTCACCAGGAGTAAGCATGTGCTTGGGAAATCTGTGGGTAGCCAGGCACCTTCAGAGCAAAACCAACCTGGGCATGCAGGATGCCCTGGGTCTGGCCGAGAGGCAATCAGAGCCTGCTGTCCCTGAGCGTGGGCAGAGGAGGGAAGATGGAGACGCTGAGGTCTTACTGTGAGCCTGGGTTTCCAGGACTGCATGCCGGGCAAGCGCTCTACCTCGGAGCCACACCTCTAGCCCCAGAGTCCTTTTAATTTTTATTTTTTGGTGTATGGTATGAACCCAGGGGCATTCTACCTCTGAGCTACACCCAGCCCTATTTTTTATTCTTTATTTTGAAACAGGTTCTCACTAAGTTGCGGAGGGCCTCACTAGCTGAGGCTGGCCGCAAACACAGATCCTCCGGTCTCGATCTCAGCCTCCCAAGTACTGGGATTATAAGTGTGCGCCCAGCTCCCAGAGTCCTTTTAAAAGTAACTTACTGTACATTGCAATTAATGAAACCTGTTGTAATTGTCCTTCTGCTTTCTAATGTCTGTTCTAAGAAAACCTAGTCTTCCTCTCTCCCTTGTGGGGGATGGGATTGCCAGAGCCTCTGGGCTTCGTGCTAACCCACTTTCCTGTTGGGGAGTCAGGAATGAGGAAGGGAACTTTACTGCTGCCCCCAAACATGTCTGTGTGCAATATGTCAAGGGAGAGGATGGGGCTTTGTCTGCTCTCCGTCCAGGGCAGAGGGCCCACCAACGTCACCGCCCACCTTCACTGTGACCTGGCCTCTCTTTCCCATTAAAAAATCAGTGTGTGTGTTTAAAATTTTTTTGAGACATTACTGGTAAGACTGCCTGTAAGAGGAGTTAGCTAGACAGCAGGCTGTCACCAGGAGTCCCGGACAATTCATGGTCAGACACCTTTGTGCACCTCCCCTTTGGAAGGGTACTTGGGCAAAAGTGGCAGCTAGGTGCTCACTTTCAGTTCTTGGGGCCCCTTGTCAGTTGCTGCAGTACTCGCTCCTGCCCTAGCTTGAATACCTACCTCTGATGATCAGAGTAGACAATGTTGGGAGTGGAAGCTTTACACGTTTCACCCGACGGAAATGTACGACCTGCTTTCATCAGTGTCAGAAAGGTTCATTTGCTTGCCTGTGCAGTTGTACTAATTACATCCTCTGCAGTGCCAATTTATATGGGATTTTAAGGCTCTTAAAAGGAGAAAGCCCTCAGTTTGACCAAAAAAGAAAAAGTATTTTAATACAAAATGTCAGCTGTGCTCATATCTGCTTTGATTATTTTATATTAGTAGTCTCTAATTTTTAAAACTTGCTCTTCCACAGAATTTTCTGAATTCCAGTAGCTGTCCTGAAATTCAAGGGTTTTTGCATGTGAAGGAGCTGGGAAGAAAATCCTGGAAGAAGCTGTATGTGTGTTTGCGCAGATCAGGCCTTTACTGCTCCACAAAGGGGACTTCGAAGGTGAGTGTTAAAACCCCCACCACCAGTGCCGATCCCGCCCCCCATCGCCCCAGGCTGGGCGTGCCTACAGGTGAACTTGGTTTTCATTTTAAAATGCACCTTAACCTCCTCCAAGCTCCCGATAACTTATTAATGAGCTAACTACATAATAGCTAAACTCAGAATTACCGGTCCACTGGTCTACCTGAGAAACTAGGGGATGATGCCGACTCTGGATCACCTGGGCCACATCCCTCCTGCACCCTCAGGCTGCCCAGCCCTGGCCCCCACTGTGGGTTGGAAGCAGGCGCTCCTGGCTTCTTCAGTCACTGCAGAGGCTGACGCGGTTTTTATAATTTAGAAATTGGGGTCCAGCTTAGCCATTGCAGACACTTGCCGCAGTCGACTGCAGTTTTGTGTGTGTGCTCAGTGGACAGAGGAGGTGAGAGATGCAAAACAGCCGCAGGCCTCAATGCAACACAATGGTGAAGTTGCAGCCTCAGCCGGGCTCTCCTGTGGGCCTTTTGCACATTTGTACCTGCTCTGTTCTTGGAACTGTCGCATGTACACCTGCAGTGGGAGCTCTGTCCAGCCAACCATGGCTGAGCACTTGCCTTCACAGAGCTGCGGTTTCTTATGCTTCTGCCAGGAGATAGTGGGGAGCTGGTGGGGACCCCAGGTGAGGGTGCTGCCATCAGGCTGACCTGCTGCAGCTCCGGGAAGTCAGTAGTTGCTGGAGAGGGCATCATCTCCATAGAGAGCCCTGACCTGTGAGGGCAGGGCAGGGCAGGGCAGGGGAACTTGACTCTCATTTTACGGCTTATCAGCCTCGTACATGCTGAAGCCAGGAACTGGTTGTAACCGAGAGCAGGACGTGGCTGGTGAGCTCAGGAGAGGGGTACACTGTCAGTGGGGAAACAGAAGTCACCCGTGGACTGGAGCACTCAGTGCCAGTGGTGGTGGCGTGCCCTGAACGTGGGACACGCTCTTTACTGTGACCTCGGGCTTCACTTTGACCTTGGGCTACAGACTTTCTCCTTGTTTTTCCTCGAATCATGGGGTTTGATTTGGCAAAAGTACTAAATACATTCTAACAGTCTTGTGTCTGAGAGTTTTAAAAGGTGGGGTTTTGAGGTGAAGGCCAGGTGAATCTGGTTCTCCTTTAGTACCTATTTCACGCAGAGGCCAGAGCCTCTACAGTATAGGCATGTGAGTGTGCACAGGCTACCCTCCACTCACAAAGATGTGAGAACTGTTGCTCTTTGCTGTGCTTGACACCTGGCCGCTGTTTCCACAGGAGCCCAGACACCTGCAGCTGCTGGCTGACCTGGAGGACAGCAACATCTTCTCCCTGATCGCTGGGAAGAAGCAGTACAGTGCCCCAACTGACCATGGCCTCTGCATTAAGGTACTCTGCCTGGAACTGTGACTCATAACGGCGGAGTCCTCCTGCCCACCATTTGCTTGTTACATCTTTTGTTTTTAACAGAAATCTAGTTTCACACTGGGCTTACTCATTCCTGTAAAAACATCAGAGCGTGCTTATGACATGTTGATTCTCGAGTAGCTCTGAAGCTCGAGGAAGAGCAGCCATGTGATGGAGAATACCAGTCAGCGGGCTCAGTGGCTCGGGGCCAGGTGGCTAGCGTAGCGGAGGGAGGAAGCTGGTTAGGGGAGGAAACCCCTGGCCTGTTGCCTGGTGACCCTTAGGTCCTAAGTGAGCCTGTGCCTTCTGTGTGGGCTTCTGGTGATGAGGATAGTCAGATAAGGATGACCAGGGCATTGCCCACCCTCTGTGTGTATCTGCATGAGGGCCTGTAGGCATATGCACATACACATGCATGTATACACACATGCATGTGTGTCAATGTGTGTGTATGCGCATACATACACATATGCATTTGTGCACACATGCAAACACATACACATGCACACAAATGGGCACGCGTGTACATGTATGCACATGCAAACATAACCATACACTGACATACACGAATGCACACACACATCATGCACACACACACACACACACACTTGCACATGAGGTGTGCCTCCTACTCACTAGTTGTACTAACTAGGTTTTCTTTTACCTCCTCTAGCCAAACAAAGTGAGAAATGAAATTAAAGAGCTGAGACTGCTCTGTGCAGAAGATGAGCAAAGCCGGACATGCTGGATGACAGCCTTCAGGCTCCTCAAGGTATTTGATGGCACGCAGTGTGGCAGAGTCCCATCTCCTCATGGAAAATAAGCAGTCAGACTTTCTGGCATGAAAATGCCCGTAATTTTTCCTCTATCCTATCATGGTATTTATTTATCAAGTGTAATTTCAGTCCTTCTAAATAAGATCTCAGAAACTTCTAACAGAGGACTTAATATTAGGAAGGTTAGAGCCAGGTTTTCTAACTTCAGCACTATTGACATCTTGGGGGGAATCCTTCTTTTATGGGACTAGGGGGAATCCTGTGCACTGTGGGACATTCAGCAGCATCCCTGGTCTTTGTCCACTAGATGTCAATAGCATCCCCCCAGCCAGTTGAGACAACCAAAAATGCCTCTAGACATTGCTGCAGGTCTCCTGGGAGCTCAAGGGTGAGGAACTCCCCCGGCCTAGAGCCACTGGGTTATAGGAAGTAGAAGGTGTGTTGTGTCATGTTTTGTTATTATAATTGCAATGCCTGAAGCAGGCTACCTTATAAAGATTAATATAGCTCACAATTCTGAAGGTTCAAGGGCACAGTGCTGGCATCAGCTGGGCTGTGGTGAGGGGTCTCTTGGCTGTATCATCACTGCAGGTGGCCATAAAGAAGCATGTGTGGCAAGAAGAAACCATATTTCCAAACAGGAAGGCAGAGAACCTGCAGTCCCCTTCAAGGGCACGCCCCCAATGACCCAAGATTCTCCCATCAGGCCCCACCTCCTGAAGATGCCAACCTCCCACTAGCACCAGGCTACAGGCCTCCAACACATGAACTTTGGGGGACAGGACACAGCAGTAGATGAGGAGGCTTAATTATTTTCATGACCAAGTAGACTCTCAGCTTCCAAGAGCCAGGGTCCTGGGAAAAGATTGGTGAATTGTACAGCTCACCATAGCTTGTGTCTCCTGACTAGTTCTACAAGAATTTATTACATGCAACCTCATATGGAGCAGGGCCCTTGACAGCAATTTCATAGTAATTGCCAAAGGGATTTCATACAGTGC
Organism: Glis glis; assembly: GCA_004027185.1. Classification (NCBI taxonomy): domain Eukaryota; kingdom Metazoa; phylum Chordata; class Mammalia; order Rodentia; family Gliridae; genus Glis; species Glis glis. The sequence continues at coordinate 35,285 of PVJS01000487.1, read as the reverse complement.
TTCACTATAATTGCGTTGCTAAAGCTGTACACAAAATGGTAAAGCACATCTCACGTTGATGTCCCGCACAGTGTTCCTTTGCACCCCTACAGAATATCCCCCATGTCTAGAATTACTTCTGTCTGTGAAATCACTCAAGTTGCAAGTTAGTTGACCAAGATGAGCGTGGCCCAAGTCCAGAGGTCTCTGGAAGAGAGATGTGTTTGGCCAACTGTGGCTCATGGATGCAACTAGGGATTGCTTTACAAAAACCCCCAACCTTCGTTAAACTACACGGCTTTTCATCTGGTCCAGAGACTCGGGCGAAGTCATCTGAGGCACTGGGGGAGCGGGAGGAGGCCACGCTCCAAACTCTCCCCAAGAAGCCACGAAACCTAAGCTCCGTGGAGAGGCCTCCCTTGTCTGCCTCCCAGAGCCTTATTCCATTTCCTTTTCCCCACTAATACAAAAAAATTATCCAAGTAAACATTTTACTAATTCATAAGAGAAGAGGAAATGGCATTGGTGTAATATCCAGGATAGACCACTCCTTTCTAAGCCAGTTTCAAGGTTGTTGTCAATGGCGAACTGGTTAAATAAGTTACAGGATGTCAGCCATTGACAGAAACACAGGACCTATTAAAACAGTGAGGTCAGACTTTGTGTTCTATGGTGGAAAAAGTATTCGCAATTAACAAGGAAAGCATAGTACAGCATGCACGGCATAGTCTACACTGGTGTAGATGGAAAAAAGAGGAAAAACTCAAGTGTGCATGTGTGTTTGCTGCTGTGTGTGCGAACATCCTACAGACTCCAGGGGAGGAAGGGCGACTACAGGAAGAGTGGGTCCGCTGCACGAATGGGGCAGGGGCCAGAGAAACTTTTAGATTTCTCTATATATTTGATTGTTTTAATCTGCCAATGAATAATTTATTTTTACAAAGGCAAAAAAGGAAATGAAAAAGGAAAGTGGTAGTATATTTTATGAAGCTATAAATTTTATTATATTAGGTAATATATAATAAATCCAGTTAGCAAGTTCTTAACTATTCTACCCTGAGTGAAAAAGAAAGCAGGCATTTCCCCTTCGATGCTAGGCGGTGGGCTGAGCCAACAGTGACAATATTAATTGACCTCATTATTAGCACTGATGATGGATGTTGTATAATAAGTTAACACAACATCATTAACATCTGCTGCACATTTACTCTGAGCCAGGCAGTCACTTGGCATTCCTTTACTCCCAGGACCTTCTCTCCTCCTCACAGCAGCTTTATGACCTGTGTATTGTCATTGTCCCATTGGGCAGATGACAACGCTGAGGCCAAGGTCCAGCTGCTGGGACGGGATGGGGCCGAGTCAGGATGGGAGCCCTGATGGTCTAAGCCCCCTCCCAGCTACCATGCTTTCCTTTTATTACCCTAAGAGCCCCCAGGAAGTAGCAGATCTAATTCTGAATGCAGTCCTGGCATCCAAGCCACTTTGTGGGCATCAGTTTGATTCCGTGTTGCAGATTCCAAAGACATTCCGGATGTGGCTTAAAGTGCTGTTCTTACAGGAGGCTGGGGGCCTGCACCTCACGTAGATATGGCAGGAGTGGCCTGTGGGCACATCCCTCAGAAATCAGTTATAAATATTAAGTTGTATTGAACATGCATAGTCCGAAATGTATTGCAAAGTGTTGTAGGCTGCAGGATTACCACAAGCCCAAAGTCTTGTCAAGCAGTGACAGAAATTGACTACAGCCACCTAGTTTTAGGTACATGCCATGGGGAAACCTTCTAGAATGTCTCGTCCCTTCTACTTTCCCAAGGCCGCTTAGGTATGAGGGTTGAGTCCAGCACATGGCCAGTCTTGGGCTCCTCGTCAGGGAGTCAGGAGCCCAGGTGGCCATAGCTGGTCAGCAGGCTGCAGAGAGAGGGACCACGCAGGACCCAGGAGCTCACCAGCCCTGGTGCTGTGTGTCCAGTCATGGGTCGGAGTAGCATCTTGGCTGACTCTCTTCCAGAATTCTCTTTGAGGACAAGAACTTCTTAGTGCTCAGACCCTAGCAGATGCTCAGAAAAGATGGAATAGAGTCAAAGTGGGAGCCAGCCTGCGCTCACGGCCCTGGCTTTGGCCTTTCCTCTGGGCTCCCGGGCGTCATGCACAGTGCAGGAGTCTACCTGAGATTGGTGGAACAAGTCATCAGGGGGAAATATGGACTCAAGTCTCTGCAGGAACCCTGCTTGGCCTCCCCGATGTCCCAGCAGCGCAGACTACAGAAGTGCTGGGGGATTCTTTTCTTGCTTGACATGAAGGTCTTGTGATAGTAAGCAGTGAAAGTCTGTGCCCGCTTTGGCCCTCCAGACACTCTTGCTTCCTAAAAGCGGGTCACCTGTTCCATGCCCCTATCTGGAAGAAGCCAAAGACACATAGAGGACTCTTGGCTTTAGTAACAGCTACTAACGTGGAGACCCTGGAATCTTGAATCCTAACGAGTTACCTTCCTACTGTCCCTAACTCTTTCCGGGTGTCATTCTGTGTAATGGATAATGAATCAGCACCAGCAATATTGAAATGGCCATTTTATTACATTATTACGTTTTTGGAAGGAAACCCTTATTATTTTGAATTAATTAATTAAGGACTTCATATATCTTTAAGTGCTCACAAGGGGCCACTTCTGTTTAAAAAATAAATAAATCTTACAGCTTGAGCCTACCTAGGAAAAACCCAGCAGAGCTGCACTCACCTTACAGAAAGGCGCAACACTAGCCAGGCGTGGTGGCGCACGCTTGTAATCCCAGTACTTGGGAGGCTGAGACAGGAGGATCCAGGTTCTCGGCCAGCCTCAGCTATTTAGTGAGGCCCTCCACAACTTAGTGAGACCTGGTTTCAAAATAAAGAATAAAAAATAGGGCTGGGGGTGCAGCTCAGAGGTAGAATGCCCCTGGGTTCAATCCCCAGTACCACAAAATAATAATAATAATAATAATAATAATAATAATAATAATAAATAGTAAATAGAATAGAGCCGGGCATGGTGGTGCACACTTGTAATCCCGGTACTTGGGAGGCTGAGACAGGAGGATCGCAGGTTTGCAGCCAGCCTCAGCAACTTAGTGAGGCCCTCCGCAACTTAGTGAGACCCTGTTTCAAAATAAAGAATAAAAAATAGGGCTGGGGGTGCATCTCGGAGGTAGAATGCCCCTG
>PVJS01000487.1:0-32011 GCA_004027185.1 Glis glis | reverse complement strand
TACCAGTTTCTTAAACTGCTATAGAAATTCTTCCCCAAAAGGGAGGTCTTGTTTCATCAATGCAAGAATCTATAATCATGGTTGGCTTTGGTTTCAAATGGTCTGACACCGGGAAAAGGCAATTAAATTAGATGTTCAGCAAGACGGCACACTGCCAAGAAACCCAGGGAGCCTCCTCCGCAAAGACACTGTGAAAATACAGAAAAGCATATCTGGAACAAAGAGAAAATTCACATCAGCCAGGGAAATAGTGTGCTACGCACAGGGAAGAAAGTCATCGTAGAGCAGTGGCAACATTGTGCAGAACAAAGGCAGAGCATCCGCACACTGGCTAATGTTTGTGGAGTGCCGCTGCGGGCCAGAGCTGGGCCAGGAGCTTCCTATACCTCCCTTTGTTTGATCCTCTCAAGAACCCTGTGAGAGAGGGCTCGGGTCTCACAGTGCACCTGGGGTTTAGGGAGGTCAAGTGGTAGGTTCGGGTTGAATTTTTTGTATGTTAATTATCTTGACAAACTATTGCCCCACTTTAAGGCAATTGCGGTATTTTTCTTTCCTCCAATTTTCTTCCTTTGTCAAATCAAAAAGTGTTAGAATCATTGATTTCAACCTTTCTTTTCACTCTCTTCCCCATACTATGGTCTTTCAAATCCAATGGCGCTCAATTTTATAGCAGAATTTTTCCCCCTTTCAAGGTAAAAATTTCTTATAATTTCCCAAAATGCAGCATAGATAAAAAAGATTGATCAGATAATATGGTATGTCAGATTATTCCCCAGTTCAGTGGCTCATAGCAGCAAAGACTTTCTCACCCTCCTGCTCTGCTGGAACCCAGCAGGTAAGCAGTCACCATCTTGAACACTGTCAGCCCCCATCATGGTAGGAAGAAGGGTCTTGCATCCCCAGTTAAAAGCTTGACCCTATAAATGACATGTGTCCCTTCTATGCACTGACATTGATCCGAACTTGTCATATGTGACCACGGAACCACAGGTACCCAGGAAGTCCAGGCCTATGTGGACTCAATGGACTCCCTCTCCATTAGTATCCATCGTGATTAGTATGTGCCTCCTACACAGATAGGGCTCCCTCAGGTTAGAACGTGCATCTTCAATTTATTTTGTCTCCCTGGAGTTGTGCCACATGTCCTGAATCATATTTTTGACCACCACTCTAAATCTTTATGTTATCTTTCCATAAAGAAATAAACTTACATATCAACTCACTTAAGAACAGAAAGGTTGCCAGGCACGGTAGAACATGCTTATAATCCCGGGACTTGGGAGGCTGATCACAGGTTCAAGGCCAGCCTCAGCAACTTAAGGAGACCCTGTTTCAAAATAAAAAATACAATAGGGCTAGAGATGTAGCTCAGAGGTAGAATGCCCCTGGGTTTAATCCCCAGTACCACAAAAAAAGAAAAAGAACAGAAAGGTCACATGTTTAATTAAGTTGCAAGGTGGAGGAATTTGTCATTTTCTTGGAATTGTGGCACCCTGTGATTCACTGGTGTTTATGGCCAGAATAAGAAGTCGGATACAAAAGGAAGCTCTCAGTGTATTATAGATGTAAAGCAACACAGACAACTTTTATTAGACCCCAGATTCAACCCCAGTTGCTATTTTAAACGCCTAGGAATCTGTTTGTTATTTGTGTTCTTATGTTATTTATTATGCTAACATACTGTTTAGGAAAGATGTTTCTTAACATGGCAAGATATTGACTATGTTCAGCCAAGAATTGCCACTATCCTTAGTGCAAACACATCTCTGTAGTCTCCTTACAAACTCTGAAAAGCGAAGCAGCCACAGTTGCCTTTATTCTTTACTGAGAAGGTCACGTTCAATTAGATGTGAATAAGAAACAAGAAATCTATGTTGCAAAAGGGGGGGTAGTTGTAGGGTCATACTTTTTCGGAAGCAATAGAAGTATAAAGAAGAAACATTAATTTGACTATACACATATCTCTAAAACCCAGTCAGCTAAAATAAAAAAGAAAGTAAATTTATTGTAGAATTGCTACCCAGATGGTTAATATCCAAACAATATAAAGAGCATATGTAAGTAAAACTACCACCATCTAGGCCCTCACATTTCTAAACAGAAGCAACATAAATTCATAATCTTAGAACTGCAGATAATAAATGTGGAAAACATTCAACTTAATAACTGAAAAAAAAATTAAAAACAAAAAGCAAATAAAGTATAACTTTATACCTACTTAAAGAGACAGTGTGTTTAAAATAATTTATGAATCAAGCATGAAATACAGATGAAAATTAGAAAATATGTCAACTGAATAATTATAGAAATACAGCAACTTTCAACTATAGAACTTTAGAGGATATATGTTAGAAAAGAAGGCTTAAAACCAATGGCCTAAGTGTCCCTTATAAGACATTCTAAAAAGATAATCAAACTACAGCCCAAGAAAAAGGAAGGCAGAGATACACAGGTTGAGTGTCCCTTATCTGAAATGTTGGGGACACAAGTATTTTGGATTTCAGATTTTTTAGGATTCTGTAATACATGCAAATACATAAGGACTATCTTGAGGATGAGATACAAGTCTAAACGTGAAATTCGCTTGTGTTTCACATGTACTTGGACACATAGCCTGAAGGTAATTTTACACAGTAATTTGAGTGCACCTGTGTTTTAACTGTGATCCGTCACATGAAGTCATGCATGGTAGATTTTTCCACTTGTAGTGTCACATCAGTCCCCAAAGTTTCAGATTTTAGAGGATTTTGGATTTGAGGTTATCAGATTAGGGATGTTCAACGTGTATGTGTGTGTGTGTGTGTGTGTGTGTGTGTGTGTGTGTGTGTGTGTGTGTGTTTTGAAGTTTGGGAGGTCCTCAGGAGCACCAAGCTCTTATCTTCATGTGTAGTTTCTTATAGTAAAAGGATACAAATCAAATCTGGTGAGAAAAGGTGTGTGAGAAGGGCTGAGAGTTCCCGGAAGCTGCTGGGTGGCCTGTCCCAGGGGCCTGGCTTCTCCCGACAGAGATGAGTGAGGAGACACACGGCACTGCCAACTAGGGGGCTTGCCGAGCCTCGGGCTCTAGTTTTTATTGACAGTTGGCCATGTAGATGTGGCTGGCCATCTACGTAGTGGACCTTAGTCTCTAGCACCTCTGGAAGTCAGGCGATAGGCACACTGGCCCTAGCATAACTCCCATTGTTAGCTTAGACCGTGAGGCCTGGCTCAAGGCCCCTCATTAAACACAGACAGTATAGAGGTCGGTCACCTTCGGGGGGTTTGGGGGAGGCAAGTCTCTCCTTGAGCAAGGTTAACCCTATCTCTCTCTCTCATCTACCTAACCCAACACACAGTTGGCCCTCTATCCATAGTTTCTGTATCTTAATTCAACCAACTGCAGATCAGAAATATTCCTTAAACATGTTGGGGGGGGTGTGTTTGTACTGAACATGTGCTGACTTTTTTCTCATCATTATTTCCTAAAACAATACAGGATAACAATTACTTGCATGCCATTTACATATTAGGTATTTTGAGTAATCTAGAAATGATTTGAAGTACATGGAAAGATGTGTTTAGGTTATATGCAAATGCGACACCATTTTCTATAAGAGATTTGTACATCCATGGATTTGAATATTCACAGGGGATGCTGAGGGATGAGTATATGCATGTAAATGCAAATATGTCAATAAATTAAAGTGTTTCTATTATCAGGTGCCAAAAAATTTAGAATATTTATATCTTCCTGGTAAATCAATTCTGTGTCATTATGAAATACACTTCATTATGTCTACTAATGCTTCTTGCCTTAATGTCTGACTTGTCTAATATTAGTATATATGTATACCTTTGTTTTGATTCATGTCTGCATAGTTTTTCTTTTACCATCTTTTTTTCTACTTTTCCTGGATCTTTATGCTTAAGGAATATTGCTGATAGACTTACCTTTTTGGGGTTTTTTGTTTTGTTTTGTCTTTTTTTGTGTGGTACTGGGAATTGAACCAGGGGCATTCTACCTCTGAGCTACACTCCCAGCCCTATTTTATTTTTTATTTTGAAACAGGGTCTCAGTAAGTTGTGGAAGGCCTTGCTAAATTGCTGAGGCTGGCCTCTAACTTGCAATCCTTCTGTCTCAGCCTCCCAAGTACTGGGATTACAGGTGCGCACCACCACACCTGGCTAAACATGGCTTTTTTTTTTTTACTCAGATTATCTTTTAACTGGGGCATTTGTTGTGATTTGTTACAATTCGTGTGATGATTAGTATTTGTATTTGAATCTACCAGTTGCTAGTTGTTTTTAGCTTGTCCCACCTCTCCTGTATTCTTTTTTCTCTTAATTATTTGGATTTATCAAATATTTTTATCTTTTTTTCCTCTGTTAACACATCTCTAATCTATTCATTTACTATTTACTAGCGGTTACCCTAGACATCACAGCATGAAGTTTTAATTTATTAAATTCATAAAATTTAGTACTTTAACCCTTTTCAGGCCAGCATAAGGACTCACTCCGTTTCCCCCATCACCCATTTTTAAATGTTTTGTTATGAATACTTAGTCTCTCTTTATTTCAAAAACCTTAAGTTATATTGCTGTTTTGTTTACATGCTCAGTTTTTATTTTAGTCACCCACCTATTCACACCTTAATTTTTTCCTAATTTGCCTCCTTCTGTATGGACTAGAAGAGCTCACCTAGAAATTCTTTCAGTGTGGGCCTAAGAGATATTCTCAGTTTCTGTTTCACCTAAATGTTTGGAGAAACTTTTCATTAGTTGTAGCACTTACTTTCTTTCTCACCCTTTCCGTTGTCTTCTGACTCTCATCGTTTATGTAAAAGTCAGCCGTCTATCTTCTAATGCTATGAAAATAATGTCTGTTTTTCTCTGGTTGCTTTTGACATTCTCTCTTTGTCTCTGTTTTTTAGCAGTCTTTCCATGATGTGTCTGGGTTTCAATTTATTTCTCCTATTCCTTGAATCTGTATCTTTACGTCTTTTTGTTGATTTCAGAATATTATTGACTGTTACCACTTCAGATATTTCTTCTGACCTGTTCTCACTCTTCCCCTCTCACTGGAATGCAATTATACCTATGTTGCACCGTTTCATCGTGTTCTATTTTATTTTAGAAATGAGTACATACTGTAGGACCTAGAGCTGGAACGGAGCTTACATCCATGAAGGAAGGTCAAGAGGAAGATGAATCCTGCTTGATAACTTTGTTTCCTCTTCCTGACTCTCTCTCTCTCTTTTTTTTTTTTAATCTTCCAAGTGGGTGGTTCAAGCCAGTAATCTGGGAGTGTTGGTTGGGATGTTGGACTGTGTATAAGACTTTGAAGAGCCCTTGGTCCTTATTGCCAACATAAATACACATACTGCTGAGCTGGTTAAGCAATAGCTTGGTGGTCAGAGGGGAGCTAGCTATGAAACAGCTGTGGACATTTGAATCCTGAATCCTCACTTTCCTGAGACCTCGGGTTACTTGCTTCATTCCTCTGGGCTCTAGTTCATTATCTGTAAAATGGGGATAATTATACTACAAAGCTCATAAAATGGAGATGGTTAAATGACATAATAACATAAGCCACTTAGGACAGTACTGAGCCCATAGCAACAGCAGATGAGGTTAATTCTTCTTTATCTTATCATTATTAAATCTGTCACTGTGCTGGTGATTCCCTCTCAACATTCCAAAACCAGTCCGCACTTAGCGCCCCCAGGAGAGCAGTAGAACTGAGAGGAGCGCACCATCTTGAATGTGCTTCAGTTCATGGGGCTGTTAATGGAGTTGGTCACTGTTCTGTACGCCACCCTGCCCTTCCTGGCCACGGCCTTGCCACGTGCTGGGCCTCGGGGCTTCTGGTACCTGGGTGCTCACTCTGTCCTTTCCCTTCAGTATGGAATGCTCCTCTACCAGAACTACCGCATCCCTCAGCAGAGGAAGGCCTTGCTGTCTCCCTTCTCCACACCAGTGGTAAGTACAGCCATGGTCTCCCATGCCCGGTGTCCCTTCAGCTGCTGCGTCATCATGTTTTAGGGGCGTCTCATTTCACATGGGGTGGTAAGAGAAGCTCCAGAAAGAGCGTGCACATTCCAGGAAAGCCAGTGTGGCCACACACATTCTACTTTCCAGGACATGGGGTTGTAGTCTCAATACTGTGTCTTCGGGGAAGAAGTTTCTCTACCATCCTTCTCCCCTCCCTGTGTCTCCGCTCAAGGCTGCTCAGGTAGATGGCTCCGTGTGCCCAAAAACGTCCACAGCAACTTCCAGCTCTGCGGAAGCTGCCTGTCCTTGGGGCCCTTGGGTGCTTTTGAACATTATGCTGAAGTCATTCATTCCCTGGTGAGAAATCAGAGATTATCATCACTCCTTGTATTTTGAGACATCGTAGTCTCAAAATATGATTTTTTGCGTGTTTGTGTGTAGTACTGGAGATTGAACCCAGGGGTATTTTACCTCTAAGCTACACCCCCAGCCTTTTTTATTTTTTGTTTTTGAAACAGAATCTCGCTAGGTTGCTGAGAGTCTCACTACATTGCTGAGACTGTCCTCCAATCTGCGATCCTCCTGTCTCAACCTCCCAAGTACTGGGATTACAGGCGTGTGCCACCACACGTGGATCTATCAAAATATGATCTTAAAGGCCTTTTGTATCTGTTCCTATGAGATGGCAAGTGATGGTGCAGACGATCTAGTGTTTATTGCCCTGAACTGACAACTCCAAGGGTATGATCTGCGGGTGAGGACTAGGCTCACCCTCACTGTTTGCATTTCAAGACTGTTTTAACCCAGGTTAAGAGGCCAGTAAAGGACCACACATCCACAACCTGTTGGTGTCAGGTAGCCTCGTCAGCAGCCTTTGAGTAAAGTGAGAGATGGGATCCTTTCCTATTCTTCTTAAGAAAGACCAAAGCCATTTCAGCCCAAGGGCCCTCCATCCACTGAATTTCCAACCTGAACCAGGAATGTGCATCCAGAACCAGGGGCTCGGGCCTGGGGAGGGCCACTGCAGAGCACCTGTTCCTGGCCATCTTTATGGTCATTTTGTGCTCGGATTCCCTTGGGCACTGCCATGGCTGACTTCCTTGTGTCTTATGAACTTGTGGCCTTCCCTTTCCAGCGCAGTGTGTCTGAGAACTCTCTCGTGGCGATGGATTTTTCTGGGCAAACAGGAAGAGTGATAGAGAATCCGGCAGAAGCCCAGAGTGCCGCCCTGGAAGAGGGCCATGCCTGGCGGGTAAGGCCAAGGCACCAGTCCTGCCAGAAGAGGCTCCTTCATGGATAGCATCACCCCACCCCCCATGGTCTCCCAGGAGAATGACTCAGTGGGTGTTGGCAGCAGGGGATGTAGGGACATCCGCAGGGCTGTCCAGGCTTCCAGGACCAGCCGGCACCCACCATCTCCCTACCTACTTTCTCTGTGGAAGGGGCAGGAGAGGATCAGAGTCCTCCACCCTTTTTAGCTCATGAGCAGAGCTGATGAATCATCAGTGGCTATCTGTGTGGGGCACAGAGCCAGTCCTGAATGAGGCCACCAGGCATTCCCCAGGTGTTCCCCATCAGGGCTCCGCCCCAGGCATCTCCTTCACCTCTGGGGCTAGAGTTCTGAATCTCCAGATGGGCCACTTACATCTCTGTGACCTGGGGCTCCGCGTGGCATCCTGGCTGGCCGCTTGTGCTGCGGTGGCGTGCTGGGTATCTGGGCATGTTGGCTGTGGTCTTCAGTGCTGACCTGGGCATTTCTTTTGCAGAAGCGCAGCATGCGGATGAATATCCTGGGTAGCCAAAGCCCCCTCCATCCTTCTACCCTAAGTACAGGTAAACATGTCAAATTGTCCAATGTTGTCATACATTAAAAAAAAAAATCCCTGCCCTCCACCCCTCCCTGAGCTTTGCAGCGCCGCTCGGGGCCCAGAATGTACCACAAAGGTGCAGTCATGGGAGTCAGGCTGAGTTGATCAGAGCTGTGCTTTCAGGGCGGCCACCAGGCAAAGAGGCCCCTGTCCACCCTCCTTGTCTCTCCCCACAGTGATTCACAGGACCCAGCACTGGTTTCATGGCAGGATCTCTCGGGAGGAGTCACACCGGATCATTAAACAGCAAGGCCTCGTGGATGGGTAAGGGACCACCGCCGGTACACACCATCGTCCTGCTGGGCAATATTCTGTTAATTCCTCAGACATCCCAGTAGGATAGGCAGTAGCTTTATCCTCATTCTAAAGAGGTGGAAACTAAGATTAGAGGTGTAAGTATCCTGCAGGACAGTTCAGTTAGTAAGGGGCAGATGGGCATTCTAACCCATGTCTGTCCAGATCGTATCTAGAATTTTCCTCTACCTCTTAGATGAAGTTTGTCTACATGAAGAACACAAAGCTAGTTATTTCTACTTCCTAAAGAAGTGGACAAATAGAAAAAGGTTTTTTTTTTTGGCCTCTACCTTTTGATTTATGCACATAATGTTAGCTTTTGAGAACAAACAGCTTCACGTCCTCTTGGCTTAGAACCAGCAAGGTATTAGGTCTTGTAGCTATGGTGGGTTCTCGCCTCAGCCAGCTCTGCTGGGCTGATGAGCCAGGGTGGCTTCATTCCTGTGTATGTGGACAGAGGCTGGGCGAAGACCGTGGGCCCCACATGTGCTAAGCAAGCCCTCACCACTGAGCTACAACCCCGGACCTGGGCTTTTTTAAAACCAAAACATAAATTGTGGATTTGCATTGAAATTGCCAATTCAAATTTGAAGTTACAGGGATTCATTTCTCTGATTTTGTTGTGTCACTTGGAAGATCTTGGTTACTAATGGCATTAACTTAATTTGTATTACATATGTATGTATGTACACACACACACACACACACACACACACACACACACACCCCAAGAGTATTTTCAACTTCTTGAAAATATTAATATTCACAGTAATTCAGCAAGACTCCTGAATTAAGATGTCTTTAGTGTTTTTAGTCCTGAAAGGAGAGTCTAGGCAGGTTACATTAAAATATATAATATTTACTAGTCACTTAGAGTAATTCTTCCCTGTGGTTTTGTTACCAAACTGTTGTGTAGTCAGGTTTGCTTGTTACAGTCAATGGTTAATGTTTGTGAGTGGATCTGATTTATTTTGTGTTAGATTGAGTGATACTTTTTAAATTATGCACAACACTGCTGTGGTTTCCAAGTCAAAACTATAAAATAAGGCACATTCCCTCCAACTCTTCTCTGTCTAGCCCACACCCCTGAAACAGGTACCGATTTCTTTTAGTGTCTATTCTTTTATCATTATTTTCTAAGCATAAGTAAAGTGTTTGTTTTCCAACTTGGCCCCTTTTTAAACGCAGGTAGCATCTTGTCCATCCTGTGCTGCGCAGTTTGCTCCTAACTCTGTTCTGAGGATTGACCCTGGCGGCACGGGGAAATCTCCCACATTTCTTTCCTGCTGTCAGGTTCTCTCGTGTAGATAGAACATTGTTTTTTCAGCCAGTGCCCTATGTTATGACAAGCAGCGCTATATCATTTCATAATTTGGCTGGTGTCTCTGTTCTGGCGAGTTCTTTGAAGTGGGGTTCGTGGGTGGAAGGCTTACGTAACGCTGTGAAGTAGCCCTCAGCTCCCCTCCGCAGGGTTGGTGCTGCAGCGCCCTCCCACACACACGTGTGAGAGGGGCCGTTCGCCCAGAGCCTCCTCCGTCCCCAGTAAGGCAGTAATTTGCAGGCTCAACCTCTTTCCATGTGCTAAGGGCTACTTGGGGTGTTTTCTTCTTGCAGTTCTGAGCTGTCTTTTTGTACCTTTTGCCCATTTTTCTAATCTGTTTTTAAAGTTACAAATGCTTTTGTTTTCTCATTCTTTAGAGTTCATCCATGATATCTTCTAGTGTTTTTATTGTTTCCTTCCTTCTATCCATTGTTTTTTCCTTCCTTGTTCTTTTCTTCCTCTTTTCCTTCCTTTCTTCCTGCCTTGTTTGTTTTTATTTGTTTTTTGTTTCTTTTTACTTTTTTGCGGTACTTGGGATTGAACCCAGGGGCATTCTACCTCTGAGCTACACCCCCAGCCCTATTTTTTATTCTTTATTTTGAAACAGGGTCTCACTAATTTGCGAAGGGCCTCACTAAGTAGCTGAGGTTGGGCGTGAATCTGGATCCTCCAGTCTCAGCCTCCCAAGTACTGGGATTACAAGCGTGTGCCACCACGCCCGGCTCTATTTGTATTTTTTTATTATTTAGATCCCAGATGCATTTGGAGTTATTTGTCCTCATGATTATATAAGGAATGGGTGCCATTTTGTTTCCCGTGGAGCTATATAATTACTCCAAAGCTGCTTACTGGAGATGGCTTCTGTATCGTGACGTCATCTCTTAAGTCAGTAGAAATGACTTGTACCCCCCCAAAAAAAGGATGTTTCTCCTCTAAAGTTACTGGCATCCCTAAGGAAAGAAAAGACTAACATTTGAATTTTTTCTTTCTGTGACAGTTTAGGAGTGTGTGTGTGTGTGTGTTCTTGTACCCTTGCATAGCTGTGAGCCTCATCACAAGGGGCCTCAGAATGTTCTAGACCTGCTACAGTTGTGTATGTCCTAGTCAGCTTTTTCATCACTGTGACCAAATGCCTGACAAGAACAACTCAGAGGAGGAAAGGTTTATTTGTCTCATGGTTTTAGAGGTGTAGTCTGTCTCAGCATCTTGCAACACAGCCTAGCGGAGGAAAGCTGGTCAGGGCAGCCAGGGAGCAGAGAGAGGAAGGGACCAGGGAGCTGTAGTCCTGGGACCACACCCCAGGGCCTACCTCCTCCTGCCACGCCCTCCCTGTCCAAGGTTCCACCCAGTAAATCCATTCAAATTATTACTCCATCAGTCGGAGCCCTCATGATTCAATTATTCTTCCTCTGAACATTTTCCGCATCGCCAACACATGAGCTTTTGTGGGAGACGTTGTGTATTCAAATCCTAACACCATACTGTCTGTGAAGCTGGTGAGGAGACTGAGCAGATCCCCTGGCCAGGTGACTGCCTACTGCTAGAGACTCCTACTGCTAGAAGTCTCCACGGGGGACTTACTATGATGCCACAAGTGTGTCCCCATCCCGAGACCTAGTGCAGCGATGACATTCTGTCCCCAAGAAGCAGGCGTTTGCAGGTCTCAGGCAGGAGGGGTGGGCGTGTGTGTTGTGAAGAAGCTCCGGGTGGTTCTGAGGTGAGGCTCACCTGTGAGGGAGCCCCCATTAGCAAGCTCAGCCAGGTGAACTGCCTGTCACTTCCTCTACCTCTTTTTTCCATCCGTGTTTATCTTTCAGCTTTTCCCAGTGTGGAATCCCAGTGGGTCAGGCTTCTGCCCTCCCTGCAGACCTGCAAGGAGATAGGAGCTTGACCTCTGTGACCACCTGTCCCAGTACCATCATAAAAATCAGGAAATTAACACCGATGAATATTTTATCTACTCTACACATTTATTCAGATTTTACCTAGTCGTCCTTCTGCACAGAAGGGAAAAATTCATCCTAATCCTGAACACTTTCGAACACTAGCCTGTCTTTAAAATCCTGGGTGTGGTGAGGGGAGCCGGTTCCCAGGACGTGGCTCAGTGGCCCTGGGCTGGTACTTGTTTTGGAGTTGGGCTTCGCATGTGTAGGGACCCCAGGAGTCAGCATGGAGCCCTTTGCCACGTCCCTGGGGTGGCAATTTGAACACTTGGTGAGGATGATCCCAAGATGATCTCTGCACTGTGAATTTAACATTTTTCCTTTTATAAAAAAATAAATATCAGGAGAGGGCCCTTTGAGACAATGAAAATGCTCTGTTTCTCATCAGACTTTCATGTCTGGCTTTGTCTCCACTGCAGGTTTCCTCCTTAATCAGTTGTTACTATGGTGATTGGCAAACGGTTGTTTTTCCTAATCTGCCCCTCCTTGATTTATTTAGCTGGAATTCTCCTCTATGGACAAGCTTTTCTTTCTCTCCGGTTTATTTATTTGCTCATTTATTTCTAACACCTGTATGGATCAAAGATTCCGGTCCTATTTTATGGATTGCAATCCATTGCTTCTGTGATTTATTTTGATGCCCGCATTTAGCCCATCTGCCCTGTGTGTCATTTTGATCTGCCCCCATCACTCCTTGAGCCCTTTTTGACTTTCTGACACAGAATGTTCCAGCTCCATCTTGTAGTTTCTGTACCGTAGTGCTGGCGTCAGACCCCTGAGGATCTCTGGTTCCTTTCAGTGGAGAATGACATTCCAAACTGCCTCTGGGGTGGTGCTTGCTGTGGCCACTGAAGGCCACTCGGGTGCCAGACATTAAAGCATCAGGTCTTCTAGCCCGTGTGTGTGTGTGTGTGTGTGTGTGTGTGTGTGTGTGTGTGCGCGCGCGCGCGCGCATGCTTGTGTGTGTGTGTGTGTGTGTGTATGTATGTGTTAGAAAGATTGATCTATAGTGATTGATTGACTGATTGATTAGTTTGGATTGTAGAAATCCTTAACAACCGGCTGCTGACTTTCCACCCCCAGGCTTTTTCTCCTCCGTGACAGCCAGAGTAATCCAAAGGCATTTGTACTTACACTGTGTCATCACCAGAAGATTAAAAACTTTCAGATCTTACCTGTAAGTAGTGATATTTTCATACCAATCCTTACTTTGGGGTTTTCTGCTTTCACTCTTAATGCAGTTTTCAAGCTATAAAGTCACAGGACTACAGGTGGTTAAATAGGAGACAGTTTTCACCTCACGGTAAGCTGCTTGCAGGAATCTCTGTACAGGTTTGTTCTGTGACCCTGGGGTCAGTGTTTCCCTAGAAATGATGCTGAAGGTCATGATACTGTGCTGAGCCCTCCTTTTTTTTTTTAACAAGGCAATTATTATTAGATATCTAATGTAGTTTAACTCTCCCTTCATTGGGCCAAAGTTCAAATTCTAGTTCATGATTCGAGTGTTGTTTCAGCACTTACGGGAACTCACAGTTTAGTTAGGGATGTGATACACGAAATTAACATCAAATGTTTTACATAATGAATTGATCGATTCTGCAGGTATTAGTAACTGTCATAAAATGTCTGAAACCTAAACTCATGGAAATATTCTGCCTGAAGAAGGCGACCAGGTCATATTTTCTGAGCCTCAATTTGTGCATGAACAGAGAAAACATCCCATGAACACTTGGAAGTAACTAAATCCACATAGTTGAGCCTGGGGTTTTCTGAAAATATTTGATCTCTAAAACTTTTGGCTATGGTCTCAAAAATCCTGTCCAGATAGATAGCCATGGGCTAGGAAGGATCTGGGTTCACTTCTGTGAAACAGCGGAAGCCACGTGCCCGGCACTTCCTGCCATGCAGTCACGTGCTTCCAGCTGAGTTCTGATGCACCATTTTACAGATGAGGAAAGTGAGCCCTGCACCCTACTGGAGGAAAGGAACAGAGTTGGGTGAGCTCTGGCTTCTGGGTTCCACAAAACATCATATGCAAATGAAGGATTCCTTCAAGAGGAAGTGCCTTGTTGGCAATTCTTTTTCTTTCCACTACATTGTCTTACTGATGCAGATGGCAGAATTCTTTCTGCTTAAAATACAAGACAAAAATGTCTCCCATAGTAGGCAGAGTATATAGTGTCATTCTCCCAAATAAGTTCAAAGAGGAACAGCAATTTGGGACTTAAAAGCCATGCGATTCCAGCCTCTGCCCTTGAAAACAGGCTGCGGGATGTACAGTTAGCTCTTCCCTGTCCTGTTAGCTCTGCCCCGTGAACAGGGCAGTGTGGCTCTCCCATTCTGCACAGCACTGAAGTCACTGGATTTAAAACTCATTGAGTCAAAGTAGATGTTAAGAATATAGTTCTTTCTCGGTGATACCAGAGTTCCTCTGTTTTAATAAAAATAGCTACCAAATAGTCCCAGGACCTGGAAGTTGTTTTACTCCAGGATCTTATTCCTCCCTTACAGTAACGGAGCAGGTGCTGGAATAATGGAGCAGTGCCCTTCAGGGGCTCCGGTGGGTGCCTGGGTCCCTGTAGTGGATACTTACTAGTCACTGATAAACTCCCCCTCATAGCGAGGGAGCTAGGAGCTGCTTAAAGCCCTGCCCTGGGCCTCCTGGGGGAGCGGGGGCCAGCCCCGCCACAGCCCCTCCATTGGCCTTGCCCAGCATCACTGCCCTGCAGCTCCCCATACACTCTGCTCCCCAGCCCCCCGCCCCACAGCCTGCGGATTCCAACCCATCTTGCGAATTCCTTGTGTGTCCCTTGGCAATCATATCATGAGCAGACGAAGCTAGTAACTGGGGTCCCCAGGTTCACCCCGAGGTCTTGTCCTTCCTCTAACTTGGCAAGTCTTTTCTTGTGTCCCTGCAGTGTGAGGATGAAGGGCAGACCTTCTTCAGCCTTGACGACGGGAACACCAAATTCTCTGACCTGATCCAGCTGGTCGACTTCTACCAGCTCAACAAGGGAGTGCTGCCTTGCAAACTCAAGCACCACTGCATCCGAGTGGCCTTATGACCACACACGTCCTCTCGCGTCCTCTGAATGGAGGCAGCCGACACTGGAGGGAAGAAGAGGTCTGTCCAGTTGAGAACGTCCATCTTCCGCACCTCACGACTCAGAGCGACATGGCTTTGTTCAGTACCAGCCGACCAATATCAACGAGTTTGTTGGACTTCACAATGATTTGCTGCTGCGGATCCAGCAGAATCACCTCCCTCTGCCTATGCCAAATCTGAAGGGCACCCGTGATCCAGCGCAAGTCTTCATAAACTGGAACGATCACCTTGGCTGGACCACGTAGGAGCAGGAACCGGAGAGAAGAAATTGGAAATGAACTCTTGCCCTGGGAAAATCTTGACAATTAAAACTGATATGTTTACTTTTTTGTATTGATCACTTTTTTTTTTTGCACTCCTTTGTTGTCAATATTGTATTCAGCCTATGGTAGGAGGGAATGTGGCTTTTCAACTCCTGTGAGACAGAAAGAGTTTTGAATTGGCAGACTTCAACCTGAAAATGAGTCCCCAAAGTGTTCTAGAGGGCAGCCTGTACTCTCTGCAGGTTGCCACAGTGTGGATTTGGCCCCCAAATTACATACCACCCCAGCCCTTCCCAATATACTTGAAAAGCTTTTGTTTTTAATGAAGTGGTCAACCACGGCCGGCGTTTGGCATGTCTCGTGAGCTCCGTGAGGCTCCCACAGTTCGTTAATTGTTGCTCTGTGCGCAGATGTCTGGTCCTCTTGTTCTTAGTGTGTCTAGTTCTCCAAAGAGCAGGAGACTGTATTGCTGTGGAAAGCTCACCCTTGCCCACACGGCACAGCACGGCTCGGCCGCATGACCTCACCTTGAGATGGATGTAGGGTGACTTTTGTGAGCCACACCTGGCATCCATGGTCTCTGACAGCGGGTGCCATGCTGTCCATCCTGGGGTGCACTCAGCCTCCCGTTTTCACGGCCGTTCTAGAATGCTCACTGCCTTACCCACTGCAGTGGCCCGAGTCATTTCATGACGCACCTCCTTTGGAGGATTAAAGGATCTAGAAAGCAAATGGCACCCGGTGGGCTTTGTGCTGTGTCCTGTGGGTTGCCGTGGTGATAAAGACACGCACCCACTGCAGAGGGCAGAAGCACAGGCCAGCCTTGAAAGGTCTGTGCTGGGCGAACCTCCCCGCCTGCGAGACCCCGTACGCCGGCAGACCCAGGTGGCCAGAGGCCCTCCTCTGCCGGCTTAGGGTCAGAAGTACCTCACAGCGGTTGGGGAGTCTTAGCAACACGACACTCGCTTCCCGCTCCGGGAGATGAGAAAACGGGGCCTGTGTTGTCACGTGGTCCCTGTACCCCACCGCAGACCCTTTGCCGTGTCCCCTTAGCTGACCTATCAGGTGCAAGGTGGCCATTTCCTCATGCTTGACCTGCCATCAGAGCTCCCTTGACAAGCGTAGACTGCTGTGGTGAGCTCAAAGCTTCCCTGTTCCAGAACAACACCCGACAGGCTCCTCCGAATCCGTGCTAGCCAATGGGCTGCCCCAGAGCCCACCCACTGAAGTGCTCCGGAAGGAACCTCTTCTCTGTGCCCTCCAGTTGAGTTAGGAAAGACGCGCGATGCGCTTCAGGCAGGCAGAGCAGCTGCAAGTCCGTCAGCGGTATAGAAACACTGTACTTTAGTTTACAGACCACACTCCAGTTGTTCCCGTGAAATGTCTGCTTAGACAAATGAAGAATTTTTTTCCTTTTTTTTTTTCTTTTTTTAGTAAGACCTGTTTTGTTTTCTTTACCATCGATGCTCTATTGCATTTCTTCCTTTCTGAACCAGTTAATCATCCGTACAATTGACAATGAGGTCGTTCTCAAGTTCAGGCCTAGCAGCATGTTTCCGCTGGTCTTTGCGTTAGGGACAGACGCTCCAGTTCTCCAAACAAACGACAACAACAACAACAAAGCAGCAATTCTAGGATTTCTTTTTTCGTTTATGTAGACCAGTCCCCAGAGTGTATAACCCCTCTCTCACGCCTCCCCGTAGACAGCTAGGATGTGCAGTATTTCATATTTATAAGTATGCGTTTTATTTAAAAGAATAAAAGCTTGACTCTGGTTTGCAGTTTCGTATGTAGCTGGTTTGACGTAGTCTTTTGAACTTCCCCAGCCAAAGTGAAATGTTGGAGGCTGTGGACCGCCTCGGCGGCAGCAGACCATCCAAGGCCCCTGGGGTGCCCACCTCTGTGCAGGTAGCTGGGAATTCCATCTGGAAACAGCACGTCCTGGCGCTGGGGGCGTCCGGCCCCCAGACCAGGGACTGAAGGACATTTGACTTTTATTTTTGTATTTAATTGACATGAATGTAAAGGGGACAGCTCAGGGTTGTTTTGGAGCCTGTTGACTTTTTGATCTCTGCCTGTGATTTTCTTTTCTAAGTGAAAACTCCATGTAGCAACCTGGACTGAGTCAAGAAGGAAACCGCCAAATGCTTTGGGTGTTAGAGTTTAATAGGCCAGCTCTGTTGCATTAGGTGTTAGAGTTCCAGAGCGTGTTTTTTGTTTGCTAAACCTTGAAGAAACATGTGCCTCAGCTTAGATGTTTTGTCTTCTCTCTGCACTGAATACCTGACAATTTGACCGGCCCTCGCGCCTTGCTGGGGTGAGGCCAGCTCATCGTAGATTTGTGGTGTCATCGTGCAAACCGTCCTGACATGTAAACGTTTTCAGGGAATGCAGAGGTGTTAATTAAGAGACAAAACCTTTATCCCACGCGCTTTGCTTCATTCTGTATATAGCTCTTTGGCTCATGAACCTAATTGTAAACTTTCAGGTATTTTTGTACAAATAAGGGACTGATGTTCTGTTTCTTGTAATTAGAAATAAACATTAATACAGTGTTCTTCATTTTCTGTTGTTTGTCACATCTGTCTATATTTTAAAACACTCTGGCCGGGCATGGTGGCGGACGCCTGTAATCCCAGTACTTGGGAGGTTGAGACAGCCTCAAGACCAGCCTCCGAAACTTAGCAAGACCCTGTTTCAAAATAAAAAAAAAAATAGCCGGGCGTGGTGGCGCACGCTTGTAATCCAAGTACTTGGGAGGCTGAGACAGGAGGATCCGGGTTCACGGCCAGCCTCAACTACTTAGTGAGGCCCTCTGCAACTTAGTGAGACCCTGTTTCAAAATAAAGAATAAAAAATAGGGCTGGGGGTGTAGCTCAGAGGTAGAATGCCCCTGGGTTCAATCCCCAGTACGCAAAAAATAAAAAAATTTAAAAACTTAAAAAATAAAATGGGCTGGGTGTGTAGCTCAGAGGTAATACACACACACACACACACACTCCCCACTCTGGCTGGTTAGCCACTAAAAACCTTTGGAAATGACTTAACAGTATTTAAAATGGGCTCCTTGCCACTCATCTGGAGTTAGCACAGGAACTGATAACCCTTCAGGGTGTGTCTCCCACAGGCTTGCTCAGCCCTGGGAAAAAGCAGATTCCAGCAGAGTTGTAGCTGGACAGTCTCAGCCAGTTCCCCCTGCCCCGCAAGAATCACAGACCTTGGAAGGTTCCAGAGAGAGTCAGTCAGCCACAGAGCTTTAGTCTAGAACCACAGAACACATACACGGTCACATTTAACAAGTCCAATGGTGTTATTTCCATTGCAGTGGGGTAAAATGTCAAGAACCTGGGATTTCTAGTCACGTAAGAAATTGGCAAAAAGATGAAGAGAATGCACATTGCTTCCCCCAGCCCTCACCTGGAGACCCTGATGGGCTGTCGACCCGCCATACGTGCCCGACTTGCCGTCTCCTGCCTCCTCCCTGCCCCACTCCACCAGCCACAGTGTATCCTGTGACGTGCCTGTCCACCGCAGCAGCGAGACACCTAAAGTGTTTTTAACACTCCTGTCGTTTGTTTTTAAAATCTGAATCCTTAGTTTTCTGGTAGCTCTCCCTCCAGATGGCAGGCAGGCCTTAAAGGCAGAACAATAATATGCCGTAACGCACACGACACATCATGACGTAGTCAGATTCCTGTATCGCTCCTCAGTGCTGTGACAAGGAGCAGCAGGGTGGGGGAGGCTCGTCTCAAATGCAGACTTGGATGGAAACTTCAGAGAAAATACATGCAGCCCCCCACACTACTGACCGAATGAACAGGATGCTCAGAGCACAGCTCCAACCTTGATCTCCCTGCCTCGCTCCCATTCTTAGCTGGCTTTTAATACATTTTTTTATTGGTACATTGTAATCATACATCTTGATGCAGTTCAGGGTGATAGAGGCACACACACACACCCGCACACAGCACTCGTTGAGCCCTCCCCCAGTTTCCACCCCACTCCCTCTCCCTCCCCACCTTCCCGTGCTTAACACAGTGATTGGCTTTGATAAGTTTGTGTGTGAACATCATGTCCATTGAGGTGTTTCCCTCTTCAAGTCTTCCTCCCCCCTCCCACCTCCCTCAGGCCCCCTCCCTCACTCGACTAAGGTTTCTCCTCCTTTGTCTGGAGTCCCTCCTGTGTCCCAATTTCTCCCTAGCTTCCACATATGAGGCGGAACATCTGACCTTTCACTTTTTATGACTGACTAATCTCACTTAGCAAAATATTCTCCAGTTCCATCCATTTCCCTGCAAATGACATAATTTTGTTCTTCTTTATGAATGAATAGAATCCCATTGTGTATATATCCCGTAATTTTGTAATCCAGAACTCAAGAAACTCACCGCCAAAATAATAACCCAATCAAAAAATGGGCAAGTGAACTAAATAGACACTTCACAAAAGAAGAAATGCAAATGGCCAATAAATATATGAAAAAATGTTCAACATCATTAACATAATCAGAGAGATGCAAACCAAAACTACCCTGAGATTTCACCTAACCCCAATTAGAATGGCAATCATTAAAAACACAAAATAATAAATACTGGCAAGGATGTGGGGAAGTAGGAACTCTGATACATGGCTGCTGGGATTTGAAAATTGGTGCAACCACTTTGGAAAACAGTGTGGCGGGTCCTCAAAAGAATGGGAATGAAAAACAATGTGGTAGGCCGGGCGTGGTGGCGCACGCTTGTAATCCCAGTACTTTGGGAGGCAGAGACCAGAGGATCCAGGTTCGTGGCCAGCCTCAGCTCTCTCTCTCTCTCTCTCTCTCTCCCTGTCTCTCTCTCTCTCTCTCTCTCTCTCTCTACTTAGTGAGGCCCTCCGCAACTTCGTGAGACCCGGTTTCAAAATAAAGTATAAAAAATAGGGCCGGGGGTGTAGCGCGGAGGTAGAACGCCCCTGCGTTCAATCCCCGGTACCGCAAAAAAAAAAGAAAGAAAAACAATGTGGTGGGTCCTCAAAAGAATGGGAAGGAGCCTACCATATGACCCAGATATACCACTCCTGGGTATCTACCCAAAAGAATTGAAACCAGACAACTATAGTAATGCATGCATATCTATGTTTATAGCTGCACAGTTCATAATTGCCAAGCTATGGAACCAGCTGAGATGTCCATCAACAGATGAATGGATTACAAAATTTTGAAACATATTTTGAGTGATGACTAAAAGTATAGGAAGGGATTTTCGTAAAATGAACGAACGAATGTGAAAATACATCTGGCTTCAGAATGATGGAGTGAACTCAGTCATATCCCTTTTCATCTGGAAAGTTAGACCATTTTCATAAGAGGGACAGGGAACAAAAACGAAAGAGCCATTGGAGACAATGTCGCGCTTCATGGCGCGTCCCAACCATCATAGAGGGACCAGGCTGCTCACCAGCGGAGGACTAGGGGCTAAGGGAGCCTTGGCTGCAGAGCTCAGCACCGCCAGCAGGGGGCACCTCAAGATAAATGGCGCCCCTGTGAGAAGCCGACTCCTAGCAAAAGGAGAAAAGGTTCAGCGTTGGTATTAACAGATTGGT
Source organism: Glis glis (assembly GCA_004027185.1). NCBI lineage: Eukaryota > Metazoa > Chordata > Mammalia > Rodentia > Gliridae > Glis > Glis glis. Next base: position 11,664 of record PVJS01000487.1, on the reverse strand, counting down.
GTCCTTTGGTTTGGGTTTGGGTTTGGTTTTCCAGGGCACACGGTGCACCCTTAATCTGTAGATGGATGAGAGGTGTGTTTAATTCCAGGGACTGTTTCACAAATTCCATTTAAATACATTTTGGGGTCTTTTTTTAAAGACCACAGTTACGTGGGCATCTGATTCCTTTGCCTCCCGCTCCGCATTTACTTTTTCTCACGCTTGAAGCGCCATCTCAGGCCTGGCCTCCACATTGGCGTGGTTTAGTGGGGTCTCTGCTGCTTTGTGGGGCTGCCCATGCAGCCTTCTCTTCGGAGTGTTCTTTGTCTATTTTGGCTCTTGTAGCTCTGCTTTGAGCTTCTGTGAAATGATTGCATGGCTTCCTTGTTTGTGTGTTGAAAGTTTGCAATTTTAATTTTCTCTGTGACACTTTTCTAGTGAGCGATCTGTGCACCTCTTGCTTTTTCCCCTTCTTTTGTACTCTTATCTTGGGGTGTCTTCACAGAAGCTCATTCTGGTCCTCTGAAGCAGATGAGCTCTGTGTGGACCAGCCATTCATAGGAAGTTTGTGTGGGGAAGAAGAGAAGGGCTGTTTGATGCTAGCAGGACAAGAAAATAAACAAGCAGACCTATGACAAGGGCTATGTATGGACACTTCAGGAGCTAAACAATACAGGCAGCCGGGCGTGGTGACGCACGCTTGTAATCCCAGTACTTGGGAGGCTGAGATGGGAGGATCCGGGTTCACAGCCAACCTCAGCTACTTAGCGAGGCCTCCACAACTTAGCGAGACCCTGTTTCAAAATAAAGAATAAAAAATAGGGCTGGGAGTGTAGCTCAGAGGTAAAATGCCCCTGGGTTCAATCCCCAGTACCCCCCCCAAAAAAATTTAAACAATACAGGCCACAAGGCGAATTCATTGGATGATCAGCCCCATAGAAGCCAGTCACTCAACCTTTGCACACCTTCTAGATGGATCTCCTGAAGTGGCTCCTGATTAATTTATAATTGAACCACCAAAACGTTAATGGTAAATTAATCAGAAGTGACTGATTAATCAGAACAACCTAAATGTTGTTCAATTGTAAATTAACCAGAGGTCATCTTGGATTAACTTTGAAGTTGGTCATTTGAAATAAAAGTTATGCCCAATTCTTTTAGAAACTAAAAGCTGTGTTGTACCTAGCGTCAGCACTCTCTGTTCCCCACAGATTTCACATTAGTGGATTTAGCCAAATTGAGGCTCATGTCTGCTGTGTAGTTAGGCCTACCATGGCTGCATCTATGTACTTGTACCGGCTTCCTTGTCATTATTCCTTAAAAAATACGGTCTGTACGGTCTGATAATTATTTACATAGCATTGATGTTATATTAGGTATTAAAAATAATCTAGAGATGATTTAAACTATATGTGAGAGGAGGTGTATAGGTTCTATATAAGTACTATGCTGTGTGTGTGTGTGTGTGTGTGTGTGTGTGTGTGTTTGTGTGTGTGTGTGTTACTGGGGATTGAACCCAGAGGCATTCTACCACTGAGCTACACCATCAGCCCTATTTTAGTCTTTTATTTTGAAACAGGGTCTCACTAAGTTGTGGAGGGCCTCACTAAGTTGCTGAGGCTGGTCTTGATCCTACGATCCTCCTGTCTCAGCCTCCCAAGTACTGGGATTACAAGTGTGCACCACCACGCTCGGCTCACTATGCCATTTTATATAGGGACTTGCGCAACTGTAGATTGTGGTATCTGCAGGCTGTCTGGAACAACTCCACATACTCTCACACGTACACACCGAATTTGAGAGCTGCAGCACAAGATGCTAAGTGGAGTGCGACTCTAAGCACTGAGCCAGCTGGGAGATTCATAGGGAGGGCGTGTGAAGGATGGATACAGAGGTGACATGACACAAGTGGCCTTAGCACATGTGGGTTCTAATACAAGGCCACCAGTCACACATGACCAGGTAAATTGAATCTTAATTATAAAAGGAATAGTTCTGTCCCTCGGTTGCCCCAGTCACATTTCCTGTTCTCAGAAGCTAGCATGTGGCTGGCAGCCGCAATAATGGACAGTGGATGGAGGACGTACTCATCATCATGGAAAGTTCTGTTGGACAGCTGGACAGCATTGGTCCGGTGACTGGTCAGGAGAGTCTAAGGCCCAGAGGTGGTAGCAGTGGGTTAATGAGGAGAGATTCACCTGAGAATCAGTCTCCATCTAGCTGATCCTCCGAGTGGGCAGAGCATGACTCTAGATTCGAAGCTGAGGTTCCCTCAGCTACATCTGGCCAGGTCGGGTAACTTCACAGCGGAAGGAATGGTCCACCGTCATCGTTTGCTTGGTCTGCTTTGCTTTCTGAATGTAACTCAATGTCAAAGGCGTCACACAGACCCATGTTGTAGACAGAACTCAACTGTCAGCTAGTCCCCTCCTCCACCCCCATGAGAAAAGAGGCTTCCCAACGGGATCCTAACCTTCTCAACCTGCAAATGTGAGCCTGAGATCAAAAATGTACATTTTCTATTTCACAGGGGAAGCTCCCCAGATTAAGTGCAATTTTACTGTTTAAATAGAGACTGTGTTTGCTCGTACAAGACCTTTCAATGTAAGCAGAGACCTCCTGGTGCACACCTGAAGACACAGCCAGTTCTTTTACTGCCGGAGTGAGAGCTGGTTGTGCAGGACTTCCCAAGGAAAGGTTATGTCCTGGGCAATTGTTTTTGGAATGGATCACAGGGCTGGGGTGTGGCTCAGTGGTAGACCACTTGCCCAGCATGCATGAGGCCCTGGGTTCCATCCCCGGCACTGCAAAAAGTTAAAATAAAACAAGGATCATTCTCCATCTTTCAAAACTGCAGAGCATCCTGGTGTTCCTGTTCATTAGTTAAGTGAGCCATCGTAATGAGCACATCATGGCAAGGGTGAGATTCCCCCAGTTTCATGACTGTGCAATTCTTCAGATATTTAATTGAGGGAAGGTTACATAATTAGCTGTTATTTTGTGCAGGCATTGAGATGTTATTAATAATTTGCTATTGAAGCATTTTAATTTCATATAAAGTGTGACTCTATGGACCCAGTGTGTTAGCCAGCTTTTCATTACTGTAACGAAATACCTGAGATAAACAAGTTAAAAAGAGGAAAGGGGCCGGGCGTGGTGGCACACGCTTGTAATCCCAGTACTTTGGGAGGCAGAGACTGGAGGATCCGGGTTCGCAGCCAGCCTTAGCGCTCTCTCTCTCTCTCTCTCTCTCTCTCTCTCTACCTAGTGAGGCCCTCCGCAACTTCGTGAGACCCGGTTTCAAAAAATAAAGTATAAAGAAATAGGGCCAGGGGTGTAGCACAGAGGTAGAATGCCCCTGGGTTCAATCCCCGGTACCGCAAAAAAAAAAAAAAAAAAAAGAGGAAAGGGTTATTTTGGCTCATAATTTTGGAGGTTTCTGTCCATACTCAGTTCATTGCTTTGGGGTCTGTGCGGGGGCAGCGCATCATGGCAGGGAGCCCATGGTAGAACAACTGCTCATCTATCTCATGGTAGCCAGGAAGCTAAGGCAAGAGAGAGAGAAAGAGAGAGAGAGAGAGAGAGAGAGAGAGAGAGGAAGAGGAAGGGGCTGGGATTTTAATTCAGAAGTGCTCCAAGTTTCCCTCAGGAGTACAGGTCGGGCGCACTGGGAAAAGCCCTTTGGGGGCATCGGGCCCCAGCAGGACATGAGAAGCACCTGGTTCAACAGCACTCTCTGACAAGCACCACTGGGCCTCAGGTGCCATCAACAATGTCCAGGGATAAAGGCCACACAGCATCCAAGGTCTTGACTCTCCACCAGCAACAGCCGCCTGCTGCTTGCTGATGGTAAGGAAGCCAGCCTCTTCGGCTTGTCCAGTCTACATTGCTGCTTCCTGGAGAAGCTAGGCCTCGACTTGGTCTCGGGTGCCCTGACCCAGGTTCCGCCCAGTGCCTTCTCCCTGCAGCTGAGCTCCACACAGAATCATCAGTCACAGAACCTAGCAGGGACCTTCAAAATCACATGGGGTTGGGTGTGTGACTTGGTTTTAGAGTGTGTCTTCAGCATGCAAAAGCCCTGGGTTCCGTACCCAGCATGACCAACGAGAGAGAGAGCGAGCGAGAGACAGGCAAAGAGAGAGAGAGAGAGAGAGAGAGAGAGAGAGAGAGAGAGAGAAATATCACGTTAACTCCATCATCAGGTGGCTGGGGAAAGGGGTCCTATGCCACCATCACCCCCTGCCACCAACCCGGACATGCCCAGCACGGCCCTTCTGGCTGGGCCCCTCCCCAAACTCTCCTCACTCCTCCATTCACTTGAAACCTGGGGTCCTGATTCCAGCTCATTCTACCTCCCAGGGCACAGGAGGGAATGTGCTTAGAATGCACCATAGGCCTCAGAGCCCAGGTCACCAGCAGGTCATCATGGTTAACTTACAACCAGATAAGCAGGTCTCAGAGGGCTAAAGAAAGTCCCCAGGCATGGAACGCAGATCCCACAGGCCTACCAAACCCATCCCACCTGCAGGTCATGACCTTGTCACTAGCTAGCTAGAAATAATGTAAGAAATGGATGCAGGACATTCACAGAAGAAAAACTGCACAAAACTAAGAAACATTTGATTGTAATGGTGTTTGTTTGTTTTGTGTGTGTGGTACTGGGGATTGAACCCAGGGCCCTTATACCTCCACGCTACACCCCCATACTTATTTTATTTTTTAATTGGAAACAGGGTCTCACTATCTTTCAGAGGGCCTCAATAAGTTGCTGAGGCTGACCACAAACCTGCGATCCTCCTGTCTCAGCCTCCCAAGTAATGGGATTACAAGCGCGCGCCACCATGCCTGGCTGAATGTAGTTTTTAATGAAATAAAAATACCCGCAGGAGTAGCTGGTTCTCCATTGAGTTGCTTCTCTAGCTTTTCGTAGTCAGTGTTTAATTCTCACTCTTGGGTTTGACAAACCCTGACCTCCCTTATATCTATAGAAAGATATCATCTCTTTATAGATGGTTTTGAAATTTTGTATTACAACCTGCTGTAATAAATACATTTTATAGCCGAGTGTGGTGGCGCACATGTACCATGCCTGGAGATGTTCTTGGTTGTCACAACCAGGGACTGCTGGCGTCTAGTGAGCTGGCTGCTGTGCCCAGGCAGCCCCACCGCAGAGCCACCCAGCCCCAGTGGCGGCCGCGCGAGGGTGGTTAATTTTGTGTTTGACTGTGCTAAGGGATGCCCAGACAGCTGGTAAAGCATTGTTTTGGGGTGTATCTGTGAGGATGTTTCGGGGAACAGATCAGCATTTGAATTGTCGACCGAATAAGAAGACCATTCCCCACTAACGTGGAGACTATTAGCTAATCTGTTGATGGCCAGAATAGGGTAACACAGTGGAGAAGGAAGAATTTGTTTGCTCCTCTTTTTTATTTATTTGTTTGTTTGTTTATTTATTTATTTATTTATGGCACTAGGGATTGAACCCAGGGGCATTCTACCTCCAAGCTATACCCCCAGCCCTTCTGACTTTTTATTTTGAAACAGGGTCTTGCTAAGTTGCTGAGGGGCTTGCTAAGTTGCTGAGGCTATCCTCCAACCTGCAATCCTCCTATCTCAGCCTCCCAAGTACTGGATGACAGGTGTGTGCCATCACGCCCAGCCTTGTTTCCTCTTCTTGAGTCAGGTCATCTGTCTTCTCCTGCCCTTGGGCTTCAGAGCTCTTGGTCCTTCGGCTTCAGACTGAGATGGAATTATACCACCGGCGGAGGGCAGGCTGCCGGACTTCCTCCACAGTCTCATGAGTCTATTCTGGTAATACAGCTCCTTTTCTAAACCTTTGTGTATAAATATCACACCTCCTATTAGTTCTCTTTTTCTGGAAAACCTTGACTCATACAAGTCTCTGCTCTGCGTTTCTTTCTGTCTTTTGTATTCTAAGCCTCATCCTAAGCTCCATCTGCCTGCCCCACAGCTCACAAGAAGGAAGACAGGAAGCGGAAGAGCCCTGCTGGGAGAGGGTAGATTGGTCTCCTGGGAGAAAAGCTGCTGGCCAAAGTGACACCAGTGACTAGCTTTCTTTTTCGTTAAATGTTTAAGTTGAGCTCTCTGCTCTCTGTTCTCTGTCGTGATTTTGTCCAGTCCCGCTGTTTCAAATTTTATCTAAACACTTTCAACTCATAACATTATGTCCTGTCCACACCACTTTTCTGAGCTCTAAACCCCTGTATTGAAAGGCCCACTGCACATCTCCACTCGGATAATATGTAAATATCTAAAATGTAATTCCCCAACTGAGTTCTTGCTGTCCTTTGTCTCGACCCAGTATTGGTCCCCACTTGTCATGTTCCTGCAGCCCGTGACTATCCCCATCTGCCTACTGGCCTCATCCCTCATGAAGCCTCCCATCTCTCTGATGCCTCCCTCTCCCCCAGGTAGAACAGAAAGCCCTAGTTTCAATCCCCAGTACCAGAGAGAGAGGAAGGAAGGAAGGAAGGAAGGAAGGAAGGAAGGAAGGAAGGAAGGAAAAAAAAAGAAAGCTAAGGAAATGGCTTTCTAGAACACTCCAGTGCCTTCTACCACAGTTGGGGGGTACACACTGTGTAGCATGGCTGGCAAGACGTCCCCTTGTGTGGTCCTTTGGGGCTGGCTCTCCTTCTAGCCTCAGGGCCTCACGGCTGCAGCTCCCCACCCCGGGTCCTGCTCTGGCTCTTCCCTTTGCTAAGGACTATCACTTGCGTGGGGCTCAGCTCGCAGAGGTTCTGGAGCACTGTCGTGTGTCCCCCTGTGGGGCCGACTCGCTATCACCTGTCACTTCTCTTTTCTTTCTTACCCCGATGGCTCTAGCACAGGTTTGAAGTTGCGTCAGCATCCCCCAGCTTCTCCCTTAGGCCCCAGGCCTGACAGTATGAACCCTTGGCCCTCAGGCCCCAGGGGAGAACACAAAGAGTTCCCCCCAGCACTTAGCCTGTGGCCAACACCTGTGGTGATAGCCATTCCGTCCTCTGCTACGGTGCACCTGATCCTTTATTGAGTTATCCCAAACACAGCTTCACACCCGCCCTGATTCATCCCCGCTGGCTTGGGATCTGCCTGGACACCCAGCACCAACCTCTCTGCAGGTTTTCCTGTCTCGGAGCTGCTCTCAGCCCTGCCCCATGCTCCAAGAAAACTCTGTCAACTTCGCATTTTCTAGAAATGGATCAAACTCTCGTGTGAAGTATTGCTCCGCACCTTTCAACTATCATTTCAGTGGATTGGGGGAGTTAGCTGGGCCCTCGTTTCTGCGGAGGATCAGGCCTGGAGATCGCAGCCATGTGTTCCGTGTGCAGTGCTGGACATCTGTAGGCTCTGTCTAGGGCTGCCTGCATGGGTGGAGGCCACCTGTCAGGGCCACCTGACCTGTCTCAGGACCGGAACTCGAGGAATGACATATGGAGCTGCAGACTTGAAATTGGGGCCGTTTGGGGAAGTGTGGGAGCAAAGTCGATTTGTATAGTAAGAAAGCTCCAAGCTGCCAGGGATGGGGTGAAACAGTTTCCCCAGAATGAGCTTTCTCAGGAGCCCAGAGAAGAGCTGCTCCCTCTTGGCTTCTCTAGGGGGCCTTGACCTTTATCACCAACAGCAATTAATGTTTAACCAGCACCAGAGGCTAAAAAACGCAAGGACAGGAAACGCAGGGTTCCCAGCTGCAAAGAGAGCAACTGCCTGAGCCCCAGTCCCAGCTGCTCCTCTGCGTACCCCTCGGCTTCCAGAGCCAGAGAATCCCATACAGGAGAACTGCCCAGTAAGGCTTAGACCTCCCATTGGGTAAGTTTCTGGCTTTATGCATTATCGGATGCTGATGGTTGGAAATTGCAACACTCTGTACCTTGACTCTCAGGACGTTTGCTGCAAGGGTCACCATGGGGGTTATTGCTGACCAAACACTGCCTCTTACACTGACACTTGCTGAGTTTCCAGGTGTGCGGGGACCGTGCGGCTGGTGGCACACACGCGCACACACAGTCACTCCTGTAATTCATGTGTGAGAGGTCCTGGGTCAGGCGTCCCGCCGGCAGCTCAGTAGCAAACGCAGGTGGTGTCATGGAGAAACACGCTAATTCTGTAGGTCCTTGGCCTCCATGATGAAAAGGAATTTCAACACGTGCCATCAGAAAAAGGCAAAGGTTTAATTAATTTTAAAAAGGTGGGGATACAGGTTGGGGGCCATCTCAAAATGGGGAGAGTGAGTCTCTCTGCGTGCACCCATCCATCCAAGCAAGCAAGAGAGCATTTTGCGGCCTGCTCAGTTCTTTGATAGGAGGGGGCCGATAGGGTCGCACAGTGGAGGGCAGGACTTCCTCTTAACCTTCAGGTTTCCGTGGCAACTGATGAGTGGCGGCTGGCTGGCGTCTGACCTTGTCCTCATTGACCCTTTGTTTCTCAGGACTCTCAGGTGAGAGGAGCCATTATGATTAAGGTTGTGGGTTCATTAAGGCTTCTGCCTAAGACTGAACATGCCCTATGGGATGGAGTTAGATTATGAGCTTTCAAATTTTTAAATCTATTTTTCTTCCCAATGTCTCCCTTCGTCTATCCTACCTCATCAGTAGGACGTGGATTTTCCTTCTCTCCACCACAGGCCACCAACTTGGGGTTGGCACTTCGTTCCCTGAGCCTGTTTCTTCCTCTGTAAACTGGGGAATTTGAACGGTACCTATCTTAGCAGGTTCTTGTGAGGATTAAATTCCCTAATTATGGAACATAACCAGTGCAACCATGGGAGATGATTAATAAATATGAAGCTGGGCGTGGAGGTGCACGCCTGCCATCCCAGTACTTGAGAGGCAGAGTCAGGAGGATTGCAGGTTGGAGACCAGCCTCAGCGATTTAGCGAGACCCACAATTTAGCAAGACCCTATTTCAAAATTTAAAACCAAAATACAATAGGGCTGGGCATATAGGTTGGAGGTAGAATAACTCTGAGTTCAATCTCCAGTACAAATAAATAAATAAGATTTTTGTCCTTATCCAAGTGACATCTTTGGGTCTGTGGAGGGCTCTCTCCTTTTGACATATGATGGAATCTGCTTAGAGCTAAATCCAGTGTCCACTTAAGCAGTGTGATTTGAAGAGAATTCAAAGATCTTTCTCTTCAACTGGCTGGCTGATTCCAATTCCCAGCAGAAGAGAGTCCTTGGGAGAAGTCATGGGTCTGCCTTGGGCGAGTTGAAACGGTAACTGAGTCTTCAGGCTGTGTTGTATTCGGGTTCAGTCTAGAAGGGGATTCACATTCGTAAGCTCTTGCTCATAGCTCCGTTCACCAGTGGGCAAACTAACAAGAGCTAAGGCGGATGGTGCAAAAACCCCGCAGTTGGTGAAGATAAAATGAAAACTGAAATCGTTCTCACTTCATAGCACTTTCCGCTCTGCCTTTCCAGGAAAGCTGCATTTTGGAAACACTTGCTCCTTGGCGATCAGGTTGCTGGGTGCAGAGGAGCAGCAGGAGAGGCAGGACTATGGGCTGGAGGGGAATGCGATGGTGGTAGGGATTCGAAAATGCAGGGATAGAGCGTGGGCGCAGCGGGGAAGGGAGAGAAGAGGGCTGGGTGCAGGTGGAAAGTTGTGGGTTCCAAGGTGGTACTCAGTGTCAGCAACCATCAAGCCAGCCAGGGTTGGTGTGGTCTTCTAGACAGGTCTCCACACACAGCCTGTTCATTGCTCACAATTCTGACATGTTCCAGCAGAGCTGCTGGGTCCTTGATGCCCCATAGGCCCTGAAGGATGTGCCTTTGGATTGCCCCACCAGCCAAACAAGCCAAGTGGTCGGTTGGTCCCAGATGACCAGCGCTCCTCACATGGCCAGGGCAAACAACCCCAGCATTTAGCCTTGTCCTTTGGGCTTATCCGGGTGAAGGCACAGGACACAGATGCCCCTGCAGTTTTCATTCTGATGTCCTGTCAGAGTGGACACATGACATTTTTTTTTTTTTTTTGCGGTACTGGGGATTGAATCCAGGGGCATTCTACCTCAGAGCTACATCCCCAGCCTTATTTTTCATCCTTTATTTTGAAACCAGGTCTCACTAAGTTGCAGAGGCCTCACTAAGTAGCTGAGGCTGGCTGCAAACTCGGATCCTCCGGTCTCAGCCTCCCAAGTACTGGGATTACAAGCGTGTGCCACCATGCCCGGCGACACATGACATTTTGAAACCAGGACAATGTTGTTCTGCTTGAAATCTAAATCATAACCTTCAGACGTTAAAAATTACTGAGTAACATGTGAGGAAACAGCCGTTTTCATGTAGCGCCATGTGTAGCATTTAAATAGGCTAAGCAGAGCCGGGTACAGTAGTGCATGCCTGTAACCCAGTACTTGGGAGTCTGAAGCAGGAATATCACAGGTTCAAGGCCAGCCTCAGCAACTTAGCGAGACCATCAGTAACTTAGCAAGACCCTGTTTCAAAATAAAAATGAAAAGAGCTGGGGGTGTAGTTGGAAGGCAGAATGCCTCTGGGTTCAATCCCCAGTACCCCAAATAAATAAATAAATAAATACATTGGGTTAAACATATCTATCTCCTCAAGCATTTATCATCTCTTTATGGCAAAAACATTCTTTATCCTTTCTTCTAGCTATTTGAAATATTCAGCACATTATCGTTTCCTGCGGTCGCCTTCCTGTGTGCGGCAAACCAGAGCTTCTCACTCCTGTCTCACTGTAATGCAGCACCCTTTGATCGACCTCTCCCCGTTCCTTCATCCTCTTTCCCCTCCCCAGCTTCTACCATTCCACTTTCAATTCCTGTGAGATCAACCTTTTCACATTCTACATACCAGTGAGATCATGTGGTGGGAAGAGACAACCTTCATCATGGGAGAAGATATTTGCAAACCATCTATCTGACAAAGGGTTGATATCCATAACAGATAAGGAACTAAAAACACTCAATAGCAATAAGATTAAAAGTAATAAAAATAACCCATGGGCAATGGAACGCATTCATATGAAGCAGCAAAAGACCCAGAAGAGCCAAAACAGTTCTCAGCAACAAGAACCATGCAGGAGGCATCACAATACCTGAGTTCAAACTATACTACAGAGCCATAGTAACAAAAGCAGCTGGTGTTGGCACAAAAATAGACACATAAACCAATGGAACAGAATAGAAAACTCGGAAACAAATCCGCACACTTTCAGCCAATTGATTTTTTACAAAGGGCCAAAAACATACTCTGGAAAAAAGATAGCCTCTTCAACAAATGGCATTGGTGAAACTGGTTATCCATATGTAGAAAAATGGAAATAAATCCCACCTTCCCACCCTGCACAAGAGTCAACTCAAGAGGGATCAAAGACCTGGAAATTAGATCAGAGACTTTGCAGTTACTTGAACAGGGCATAGGACCAGCACTCCAACATACAGACACTGGTAAGAACCTCCTCAATAAGATCCTAAAGGCACAAGAAATTAAAATGAGGATTTTAATGCAAACCTGTGGTATTGCATTAAACTGAAGAGCTTCTGTGCAGCAAAGGAGACTATCAAGAACCCTAGCCGGGCGTGGTGGCGCACACTTGTAATCCCAGTACTTTGGGAGGCGGAGACCAGAGGACCCGGGTTCGCGGCCAGCCTCAGCTCGCTCTCTCTCTCTCTCTCTCTCTCTCTCCCTGTCTCTCTCTCTCTCTCTACTTAGTGAGGCCCTC